>JAQBSW010003872.1:0-76586 GCA_029291075.1 Eudiplozoon nipponicum | reverse complement strand
GCACGCTACGCAGGATTTACAGTTTAATACTTTCTAATGTTTCTTGGTCAGACTTTCCATTAAGTGGAGCCTGTATGTCATTTCTTTATACCTAAATTTCCTACTAATCACCACCAATATGTTATTGCAGAACAGACACCGTACTACCCGCGGAAATTGTAGTGAAACATTTATTTATATAATTTAACAAAAATTAGTTACGCGGGTGGTGAAAACAATTATTTAAATTAAGGTTTTAATCTTGATATAAACTCCAGTCCTATTATGGAGATACATTTTTCAGTGTGTGTAGACTGCGGCAGGATGGCTCAGTAGTTAGAGAAGTAGGTTCCCAAGCAGACGTGCCCAGGAACGAGCTCTGCCTGCGGCAAATTGTGGACACTAAACAAAAGTTCCCAATAAGGACGAAACCGATCAAATATAAGAAATGCATAATTAAACGAACAGTGGTTGCGCGGGCGGTGCTAAAAATTACTATAATCAAAATTCCGAACTTGATATAAACACTTGTCCCATTATGAACGTACATTTGTCAGTATAAACAAAGTATTGTATAGTGTGGAAAAGGCAATTCATCCAGTAGACCGGTTTCGTCCTTATTGGGAACTCATCACGTAATGTCCAGAATTTGCCGTGGACAGTGCTCGAACCTGGAAACGTCTGATTCGAAATCTGATGCTCTAACTACGGAGCCAACCTGCCGCAGGATCATCCGTTTTTTAAGCCAGGATAGTTTTGAAAAGATGGAACTATCGAATAAAATTAAAATCGAAGTAAAGTAAAAATTAGAAAATAACTTCTGTCTAACCTCGATAACCTACGTTTGACTGTGGTAAAAACGATATTGCAATTGTAGAGAATTGTTTGCTTTATTTTTTCACTTCACATAGATGAAGTGATGACTAATCCAACTCATTCTGGTAAAAAGTTAAAAAACGAAAATAAAACAAAGGAATTTTTAATCTGAAGGTAGTGCGCCACATCTAGAGTTCTCCTTAATTGATGATTAATGCGAATTCCCAAATGCAATTCTTTAATTAAATCTAAAAGAAAAACAAGAAAAGAAAATATATTAACAGGAAAAGTTTCAAAACAATACATGTTGTTTAAATAAAAGATGAATACATTAAACTAAATTTTATCATCAAAATAAGATTTGAATTAAGAAAAACACTCCAATTTCTACTTGCATTTATCAATTGAAATTTAATTCTCAAAAAAATAACAAAAAATATAAATAGACGCATGAGCAAGACAGCCTGAATGAATAATTTGAGAAGCACTAAAGCATACAATTCTAAACTGAGTGTAAATTTCCGGATTGTAAGCCTTCGCAGTAAAATAAATTTAAATGACGTATTCTTAATGGCGTGTCCATAAAAACGTATTCTACTGCCCAGCATAACATGAAAAACATTGACGAAATTGACATGATCATACTATGTGTTTATCCATAAAAATGGCAGCACTAATTTCATTTAAATTAGTGTAATCAGTTTTTCGCCATATAAAAGAAAATAGATTACCATAATTTTGACAGAAATTTTCGATGCATATGACCAAATCCAAAGTTTGGTTTAATTATCTATACAAATATATTTTTAAATCGACGGACGTTCAAGAAAAAAGTAAGTCAAAATAAAATAAAATATAAATTAAAAGATGCTGTTTGTTGCATTTTATTTGTGTGTTTTTAATTCCTGCGAAAAATATATTTCATGAAAATCCAGTACAACATTAGTAGCTTGCTTAAATTTAATTATTTTGTCGAATAGCATCATCGCTGGAATGGCCAATAAATGTATTGTAACAAGAATGAAGCTTTAAATCATATACCTATATCTAAATTACCTGATCTGCGTTTTGACCAACGCAGTTTTTGCTTCAGCAGTTTTATTTCTTTAACAAAGTATTACCGCTGCCTTTATTGGCAGCCTTTTTCAGTTGGTCTAATTTCACCAATTTTTGAAAAACGAACTAATGATGTCTTTCGGAAGACGTAAAGACTTTTCAACATGGAGGCATCATAGCCACAACTGTTTTTAAAATATGTCGTCACAAATATATAAAGGGTCCAGAGAAATCTTTCGTCACAACAATAAAGGAATATTTAGAAAAAGCATTATATGCTTATGGATTAGAACATTGTGGGGTGACTGATTACGTTTTATTGCGAACGTGACATTATCTACACAAATATATTATTAAATCGAAGGACTTTTCGGCAAAAAAGAAAGTCAAAATAAAATAAATTAGAAATTAAAAGATGCTGCTTGTTGCATTTTATTTGTATGTTTTTAATTCCTGCGAAAAATACACTTCATGAAAATCCAGAACAATATTAGTAGCTTCCTTAATTCTAATTATGTTGTCGAATAGCATCGTCTCTGGACAGCCCAATAAATGCTTTATAAACAAAATTAATCTATAAGAAATATACCTTTAGAAAAAAAACTAATGATATTTTTCGGAAGACGTTTGGACTTTACAACATCAAAGCCACAACCGTTTTTTAAATATATCGCCACAATTAAATAGAGTTGCTGAGAAATCATTCGTCATAACAATTAATGAAGATTTAGAAGAAGCCTTACATGCTTATGGGTTAGAACAGCGTCTGATTAGATTTAATTGCGAACGTGAAAAGAATCTGCTTTCAATACTCACCTACTTTGCGATATTGATCTAAGAATATCGTAGAATGAAAAGTTAGCTATTCTGAAAACAGACTTAGGCTAGAGAACTAATATATATGCAATTGTGTTTTAGGTGTTTCGCAAATAGTCATTCATAAGTTCAAATATGAACAAATGTATAAACCAAAGGGCTTGTTTGATTAGTTTTTTCTTGAAAACTGGTGAGGATGGAACAATTGAAAAGGGCTGCCCATAAAGGCAGTCGAAATATTTTGATTAATAAAGAACACTACTGGAACAAAAACTACGTTAGTGAAAACGTAGATCAGGTAATTTCGATTATGCCAGTTTCGCAAAAAATATTTATCATTTGATATAGCTCTATCATTTTTATATTTATCATTATATTCCGCCAAGTGGACACCAATTGTATCACGAAATTTCCAAATAACAGAATTATGCAATTCCTTTTGGAATGAATATCGCTTCTCGAAATTTTTTAAAAAACTTAAAATAAAAACTGTTCCTTAAACAGTACTAGAAAGGGTAAAAGTGAATTTATGTAAATAAAGAAAATTTTCCCAAAATTGCAAACAATTTACAACGCAAATATCCACAAATTCTATGAGAAATGTGCACAATTAAAATTATAAAGCGGCACAAATGCATAACTTTATACAATTACAACGACATACTCATTTTTACTATTTAAAAACCTTTCCGTTTATTGTCTGTGTGCTATGCAAATACGGATACGTTGAGAAGATTAACACGAAACACAGTGGGAAGGAAAATGGGAGGTAGTTACGATCGAGTAAATATGTTAAACTAAGTAGACGTTTTGGAAAGCTAATGTATGCGCAAACAACGCAAAAATAAAAAGGAACAATTAAAATGTATCCACTTCATTCTATAATTATTTATCAGCACACCTTTTAAAGCGTTTAACAGATATGTAAACTTTTTAATACCTTTGAATATTTAGTAAAACAAACAAATGCTATTTTGAAAATAAAACAAATCAACATGAATTAACAATTTTGAGTTTTTGAAAAGTATATGTATGTATTCTATACAAGAATATGCATTTTAAATAAATAGTGAATCCCTAATACGGAGTCTTTTTTAAAACGCGCCGCTAAATAAATTAGGATATTTGTAACAAAGAGAGATAATTAATGGTAAACATCTTTACTAACTATTCAGCTAACGATAGCTTCTTTGATTTATATAATACAGAAATGATAATAATGAAGCAAACGCAGAAAAAATATAGATTAAACCATTAAATAGTTTGACTATTATTAAATATTACATATGGAAAAATTCTAGCTTAGCTTTATTATATGTTTCTGCTGCGGATATGATTCTCCATGAAATTCGACAATCAATAATGTCTCGCAAATTACCAATTGTAAAAAATGTTTCACCATTCGTTACCAAATATGAATTATGCGACAGATACACACACAAACATATAAAAAGATAAAACAACATCCATGTTAATGTTGCCCGTATAAACTAGTCATTGTTTCAGATAGTAAAATAAATTCATTATGTAGACCGGTTTCGTTTTCATTGGCAATTCATCAAGTACGAGTCAGAATGTTCCGTGAGCATAACTTGAATCGGGAAACGCTATTGTCATTATTTTGCACTCATTAGAATACACCAATTCTAATATTCATGCAACAAATTAAGTTGTGGTTAAACCTTTCTTTATATGAAAACTATTTGGCATCAGTTTGACCTAAATATCTAACCAGTAAATATTGATTCATTATTATGGATCAGAGGCCATGCCACACGGCACGTGTCCGACGAGTTTCTAGTGAATTTAAAATCGGTCTACTTGATGAATTACCCCTGCTACCTTAACTAGTATCATTAAGGCGAAATTACTCAATGTAAATGTTAAACTCACATTCAGCACACAGAGAAACACGAGGTCTGATGCCAAAGATCAGTTGCCAATATTTTCCAAATTATCCATAGTCTACGAAGTATACGTATTGGACGATCTAACGAACTTTACCGCAGAAATCGATTAATCAATATTTTTGCACCGTCAGGAAAATCAGCTATCTTAGATAATATATTGAAACGAGGCGCCTAGCCAATTTTACCAAATAAAAATCATTTATATATATATATATATATATATATATGTATGAAGATCTTCGTGTTACACAAAACGTACCCGGCCTAAACCTTCAAAATTTTCATCCCATCACATTTAAATGGACTGTCCAAGAATCGCAATACAGGCCAAAGCGACAGAAATGTCACAAAAATTAGCATCCAACACTGTAATCCGCACATCCTGCGCTGATAAGAAGGTGACGAATCAAATTGAGAAACAAGACGAAATGAAAGACGAAATTCTGGGAAAAACATTCCTACACATTACAGCCAACATAGCAAACAGTACCAAAATTTAATCAATCAATATCAAAATTATCAGATCTCAGGCATCATTCCGTAACACATCGAGAATGACCCCTAAACGCACACAGGCAAATATACATATACACTTACAAATCAGCCCAAACAAGAAATCAATGTAAAACAGAAAATCAGACTAGTTGCTGTATATATACAGAAAATGGTAAAATGAAATTTACTATTCTCGAAATAAACGTCCGTTGCCCACTTTGTTATTAAGTCTTATCTTCTCTTAAAAAGATATATATATATATATATATATATATATATATATATATATATATATATATCCTGTAACAGCTTCATTCATATCTTCACGAATAAACAATTGGTAATCACTGTATTTCCACTTTTATATAATCCTAAATTTGATTTGTACTTTGATCTATTAAATTGTCGGGCCAGATGGCCGTTTCAAAATTTAAAATATCATTATTGCTATTATTATATATTATTATTATTATTATTATTATTATTATACATATATATATTGATATTTTTTTAAATCAACACCATCGTCATACACATCCTTCTTTCGTATTATTACATATATATATATATACATATATATATATATATATATATATATATATTACATATATATATACATATATATACACATATTATATATATATATATATATATATATATATATATATTACATATATTTTTTAAACGTCACTATCGTCATCCTTCTACTTCGTATTATTATTATTTATTATTATTATTATTATTATTATTATTATTATTATTATTATTATTATTAACATATTGCGAATATAGAAACAAATGACGAGCTTAAACATTAGTTAAAGTGGATCATCACAATTAGGGTAAATTGTTTTATCAAAATCTTCAGTCTAGCTCAATATCTTTCCTTGCGGTAATGCTACTGAGGCAAGAAGATGGCTGTTTAAAACGAACAATATATCGCAAAGAGACATGGGCAAGGAAGTGCGTCCATTGCCACATCGCTGTCCAAATTTCGCAAAAAAATTTTGATACGCAATTTATCCGATAGAATGAAAAAAAGTATGTTTTGATGAATTTCAGGGTCAAGTAATGCCGGTGCTCAATACACCGTTGATAAGTAATGGGCACTCTAATAATTTTGATTCATCAAGCATCAAACTTAGACAACGTCAGAAAGTAAAACAACCGTATCCAACCAAAAGACAATATATGCCAGTCTAACATTCAAAGGAGACGCACCATCCGAAATATGTACTCAATGAATTAAAAAGCAATGATTTTTCGAATGCCTAATACACAAATGATGTTTAGTTATTCCACAAACCGCCTACTCAGCACAGATGAAATGAACAAGCTCGCCACAATCAATCATCCTAGCATCGATTATTTATACAACTGTTAGAGCTGGTCAATGCTTCACGTAGACGGAACTAGCCGAGTAATAAGGAAGCGAATTCCAGAAAAATTTAAAACAGCGCTTAAGAAGGTTAACGCAATAACTGATAACTTTGGTGATACCGGTCACACTCCGAATCAGGCAGATTTCCACGTGTTTTTCAAAGAAAAAGCACGACAAATAATTACGCTCAGCTGAAGTTGTTGTACGCAGCATTCTTGATTCGCAACAAATTAACAAACGAATTTCCTACTTAATTTTTATATAAACTGATAATTATCTGTCATTGTGCGTGTGTGTGTGTGTGTACAGACATTTTGTCGTGTCTCAGCTGGTATGTTTCCCGCCTCCAGTTCGTCGTTGCATAAACTGTGTTTATTTCAATTTTATTCCCCTTGCATTCCACAAATTGAATACATATAGTACAAAATATTGAGTACTGGCGAAAAGAAAACTGGCCTCTTTCAACTGTGTTGTTCATACTTGCCGTATAATTTATTAATACATCCATTCACATTTTAATTTTTAATTCATAATAAATTACAAAGTTATCTTATACACATGGCGGGTCATGCATTCTTTTGTGGACGTAAGCGGAATTTCCTTTTGGTATTTCTATTATTATGTTTAACTATTTAAGCAGTATGGTACAAATTACACCATTAAATCGCGTCGTTATATTACAAATTATATTGTTTATCATCGACAAATTATTATAAAATACTAACAAAATCTAGTATACAATGCGATATAGTATGGCATAGGGGGGCAATAAATTTAGTTTAAATTATGTTGCAGAATTTATGTAACTAGTCTATATAATGCATCGAAATAGTCATACATCACAGAAAACTACTGTCATTAAATGTTATCTGCTAAAAGGAAAATAAAATATGAGATTTGAGAATATTCTAATTGGCGAAGCCTGTTCTAAATAATGATTATCTATCATCATTTTATAATTCATAGTATTGATAAATAGTTTTATGTCTCAAAGAAAACCAGAAAAACCTTAGTGAATTTTTTTGTCTATATGGGCGTAAAAATATAACTTACTTCACAGTTCCCAATATAAATGTATCCAGAAAATAGCAAAACTTTAATTCATCGCTCGATTAATGAAAATAATAATTTCTTATTTTGTTAATTATCAGAATTAATAAGGCTTTAAAATTTCACTATGTAAAAAGAAACAGAAAATTTATAAAAAAATAGCCTGTCACCGAAAGAAAACTCTGCTAATTAATAATCATTCCTTTTGTAGGTAAAGCGTTAACCAATTTCCTCAAGATTTAATTATGTATTAGTTGATGCGCACCTAGTAAAAAATTAGTTCAATCAAGACCAGAAGGATAAACCAAAGACAGCATGAACGGAAAGTATAATCTCATGCACATTCGTTTCGTGCTTACCGGCGACTCATCAGTCAGATCCGGTATTACGCCCTTTACACACTTTATATTTTTGTTGAGAATGTGGGAAAATAGGACAATACAATATTCTATACAAATTTGTAAACCTGCAGTAGTGAAGCTAAAATCATATAAAGTTTTCGACAATGTCACTTCAACGCTAACTCACTCTGTATATTATATATACCGAGTCTTTAACGGATACCAACACTATGGCTATTGTGGCAGTACATGGTACTAACACTATGGTTGCGAGTCGGTACATGGTACTAACACGATGGATTTCAATGTAAGCTATAGTCAACCAAAATTAAGAATTATAACTATTTCTGAACACCTGTTACTCTAGTAAATCCATACACTCTGGCCTTTGGATTTAGCATTGAGTCCCAGTCCTCCTATCTCTGAGTATTCTAAAAAAGAAATGATATGATATTTAAATTGGCTTTAATTAATACATGAAGATAAACATATTCAATGAGACAGATTTTCACTTATGTTCCACAGCATTTGCTACATTAATGGATCAGCCTTAATAATCGTGGAATTGACAATGAAATATAAAAATTAAGACCGAAATATCATCAAGCATAATGATTAACATTAAGGCAACATATAAATCCTTGCCAATCACAGCTCAGAAGAAACGATTTATAACTTTCATTCACGTGCAAATTGAATAATTTTACCGTTTAATAATTAAGAGCAGTGGCTACATTTCTCCGTTCGCTTAATCGGTCACCATTAATACAAAACCGATATTCCGAACAGAAGATAAATATGAACACAATTAATTTGAACTAGATAGTTTACATGCGAAGACGAAGCATTACCAGAAATTATGTGTCATAGTGTGGCCCCCTATGGTCACATCATTACTTCGGTTCTTCTTAGGGGCTTAAAACAATTCGCCGACATATTGCCTAAATGAAATTCAAATTTCATTCACGCGACACCAATTAAAATAAGCGAAATTTACCATTAACCAATAGCGTGCGAGCTTTCGTTTTTAAAACTATTTAAGCACGTTACATTTACCATACTTGTCATCACCTGCTGTTCACTACGTGTGCTTTCTGTCTCACGTCATATTGACTGTTTGCCTACGCTGACTTCTGGACTAGCATCAGTTACGCTGTGTCACCTAGTCACTGGAATTTCAGTCACACCAATCTTGTTGCTGCACCAATAGCCATACAAATTGATCATCTATTTATTAGACCTCTACGTATGCCAACGTCCACGGTGTTGTCGCAGATCTTCGACAAGACAGTTCTAAACCTTCACGCAGCAAATGGCCCCTCTGTTTTCGACACCACAACAAAGAAACACCAGCCAGTTAACCAGAGCCGGCCTCAACTGTCTAGGAGTACTTCTAGACACTGCAACAATGCCTAACTTTCTCGGCTTTTGCCGGCGAACGCAATTCCGGCCCTAATAGGGGCCACCAACAATAAGTGTATCTCATTAGCCACGGTTCCTCATTTTTTTTATAACGTCGCACTGCATTTACTTGCGGCCAGGACGTTTCTAGTTAGTTCGACATTTATAGAACAAAATTTTTACTGCGACATTTAAGATTACTAGTGAAGTATATTGTTAACTTTTCGTTGGACATGTAATTTTTCTACAACGGTTTTTTTATTTGCTTCGGTTATTTAAACACAATCTTTCTGTCACACACACTCACACAAGCGCTTTCTGAGGTTATTGTAGTTTCTTTTCAGGGATATTAGGTCGTGTGGATACGGCGTAAGCCATTTATTACGAAATAATTCCGCATGCTGACCTTATAAAACTCGGCGGTCATCTAACAAACACACACACACACAAACGGTTTTTATGACATGTAATATCCTGGTTATATGTTATAGATGAAGACGTTTGCTAAACAGTAGTTACTTCAACGTAACATCAAAAAATTTCAGTTTTATTTATCTAGAATTTATTGAATTTCGTGTTTATCTAATTTATCCTTTGGAAATTGAATACAATATAAATTATGCATAGCAATATTCGGCATTGATTTTTTTCGGAATAAATATAATTAAAATTGTTGGCAGCTATTAAGTAGAAGAAGCCTGATCATAGAGTAATGCATGAATGGTGGCAATTAAAGTGACAAAACTTACGTTTAAACTGTGAGCTCTTCGCTCCTTTTCGTAGAAACCATCCAGTTTATTATCTTACTTTAACACTTTCGTAAAGTTCGCGGCACAGTGGGTCCATGCTTTCCCAGCTTGTTACGATTTCGGCTTCAGATAGCTTTAGCATTTTCACCAACTGTGTTTTGTCGGTGCCGACTTCCTCCACAAACAAGGGCTGTAGGACGAACACGCGTTTGATGGCCGTATCGAAGTCGTTATAATCGATTTCCGGAACTTTAGTCACATTGAAACATGTAAACGCGGGATGAAATCCTTTAGGATGCACGGACGCGATATATAGTCCTTTTGTTAACAGCCGGAAATAATCACCGTCATAATCTATGTTTTTTTAAATAGACAAAAGTTGGAACAATTTGTAAAATTTACCCAAGTGGCTTTTATAAATGTGCAATCAAATTGTCACTGTATTCCATCTAAAGCTAAAAAAAAGAGTTTTTATCAGTTGTTCGTAAAGTGATATATCTCCCTTAATAAATAAGATCAAGACTTAATATAAATGAAATGTCAAATAGTTAACTGTAAACACAATTTTTGTAAAAACATGCGAAAATGATAAATGTCTAGAATCAAATCTACATGAATTTTATTTATTAGACCTAAATTTTTCCCAAAAGTACTGGGTATCATTCAAGCCAAATCCCAGTTTACCTTTAGTGATACATTTATCAAATAAGTATCCGGGATAAAATTCAACAGAATATTAGTATCTTTAAAATCGAAGAAGTGTAAGCAACAAATGTGTTCTGCATCAGATGCTGCAAGTCACTGAAAAATAATGTAGTTGCCAAGCAAGAACTTCATTTTAGACTAGCGGTCTTTTGAAAGTAGGACCCATTTTATCCGCGAAATATATTTTGGTCTTTCTGTGGCTTCCATACCTGTTCATAAAAGCCATCTTATCTAAGAAAGCTTTAATAATAGTTAACTCTTCTGACAAGGTATTCGATTGAAAGGCTTGTAATTCTTACCGGCTACTCTGCCAAAGATTGAATAAACACAGTACAACTTGCCAACATTTTTAATAATTAGAAACAAAGATAAGTATAGTTGCGCTATCAAAAATCTCTAATTTTTGGCAAAATTATTAATGAATAACTAATACTTTACTATTCTCTCCCGATGCTTGGCTGCCGTCTCTTACATTCCATTGAGGAAATTGCATGGCATTCACATAAGCCCTGAAGAGGGTCGTTGGCGAGTGCTCGGCCTCAAGGATTGCCACTGCAGCAGCAAAAGCGAAATGTTAACAGGGGAATGAAATTGCACTCTAATCATGGTTGCAATTGTGATACAAATACCTGACCCATTGAGTGCACACATTTAGTAGTATAAACTAAGAAAGGTGTAGTGTAGAAACAGAATTTCATCCAAAATACCTGTTGTATCCCTATTGGGAAGTCATCACGAACTGTCAAGGATTTGCCGAGGACAGGGCTCGAACATGGACACGTCAACTTCAGAATCTGGTGACCTAACAATTGAGCCACCCTGTGGCACACTACACACAATGTTCATTCATATAATAATACAATGTGCGTTTTCAATGCTAATGAAAGCTTTCGCAAAACTCTAATTTTAATATGGCAGATGGCGGAAAAACCAATTTACTTAATTAACTAAGTATGTTTTTGTTAAAGTTGTTAATTCATATACACAGACGCATATCAGTAGCATCAATCTAATCCGTAAAAGGTTTTCAAAAAACGGAGGATGATTTCAAATCATATCAGATATTATAAAGTAGACAGAGCTCGCGAATGATTAGCTTTGAATCAAATAATACTTTTATTCAAGTGTAGTATAGAAAGAAAATCTTTAATTCCCTATTCCAAATCAAGCACCAAGCAATCAAAAACTCTTAAATCTATTTGAGAAATTAAGAGCACTTGAACAAATTTTTCTAACACGATTTTTAAAGAAATACGTTTTTTTCAAAAGACGTGTATTTCATGGTTTGTCTGCAATCAAAGGAGTTCGCCAAGTGGTTTAAATATGTGCGAGAATTAGCTGAGAAGTAACAAGAAATCAATTGGATTTAAAATGTCTATGCAGTCAAATATATAACACTGTTACAGCATTTTCCATATGTATATACTTTATACAGTTAAACAATCATTGATTACGCATGTTAAATTTTTTTTTCAAATCAGATTTGCGAGATTGAGATAGGCCCCAATCCCAGTGTCTACAAAATCGCACAACATACACAATCTGTTGTTAGTTGCACATAGTACCTAGTTTCTTCTTTCAATGGTCTTCATCACAACAAAAGAGAAACCGGACTAACCAGGATCAAGCCGCAATTCATGTAGAAGTGATAGAAAATCAGCTATGCAGCTTTACATATTTTATTTAACAAAAACTAGCCCCTGTACAATTTCTATGTTGTAATTAATATAGTATTTTTTGGAATTCGCGAAATCTTTCAAATTTACACAATTAAATTATCATTGATTGAACGGGTGGATATTACATGTTTTTAAATCGAGTTTGCGAATTTGATGCAAGCAACAAGCCTATGTCATATAATCAGTCGTACAAAATAACAGAACTAACAAAAAACTTTTGTTAAAATTTTGAGCTAGATGGGCTCTGCGAGCGTGTGTGTATGTTTCTGTATGTGTTTTATTTGTAGCTTATAATACGTAAGGTAAATAAGGCACATTTACTAACTACTACTATTAATACTACTACTACAACAACTACTACTATAGTTAAATTACGGTAAAATTAGTGGCTTTTTAGCTGTTTTTTTAGAAATATCATTTTACTTCAAATTGATGCTTTAATTTAAAAGCTATTTTGTGACTTAACCTACAAATAGAAAGGCGTCGAATCTCAAAATATCACATAGAATAATGATTATTTAGGAACAATTTAAAAAAACGCCGTTTATTAATAAGGCCCCAAGATTTCAAAGAAATAAATAATTTGTGAATTAACTGCAGCAATCAAATTTAATACTATTCTTTAATGAAGAATATTAGGTTAAAAAATATATACTTGATTTAATAGATATATATATATATATATATATATATATATATATATATATATATATTCGCCGACAAGATAAAAATAAGGGATACAAAATGGGTAAATATATTCTGCTCCACTAAAATTGGTGTGTATCTTAAAAGACATTTCTGTGATTAAAAATTGCAGAGGCAAGATTTTTCTATCTACATGAATTTAGTAACTAAGTATATGAGTAAAACAGCTTATATATATATATATATATATATATATATATATATATATATATATCGTAAAATATGTTGTTTGTAAAACAAACGTTACACCAGCGTATGTACAAACATCGATTTTTGCTCAATTCAACTGCTCATGTTTAAATATTCCAATGTGCTTTCCCATGCTGTTTTACTCTTTAAAAAACACATTAAGAGGCTCTTAATATATGGTATATTTGGTGCGACAGACATAACGGGCCGGACATTTGTCGGTCAATAATTGCGGATATCAAAAACGGTAGCAGAAACCATGTCGGTACTATTGGGATACAACCATCCGATCGGAGATAAAGCCTTATATGTAGTCTTAATGCAGAGGTTAACCTCCGAGTCTAATCGAAAACAAAAGCGAGTGATTGCACCCGACGCAAAGGGTCAGTTTCGGTTGCTAAGGTTTATTTTGACCACGTCAGTTTCAAGTATAAATACACTGGGAAGATAGTTCTCAACAGCCTGGGATAGCACATTATCTAGACGAGAAGAAAAATGTATCTAAATCACTCATCCCATAAGAAAAGGGCAATTTAATAATCTTACTGCGTGCACATGTCCATTAATTAGCTTCATGGTCTCTCGCCACTTTGAGAATGGTACTTTAAGGCTTAATTTTAGCTATCTGATTAATTATTGAACGCCCAAAGTGAAAATTTTTTAAAGAAAATGTCACTTGTATCATTTTGACTGTGCATTTAAGCAATTTGTCAATGCATTTCTAGTTGGTCTAATCATAACAGCATCCCCACAATCAAGAGCTGTCATTCATTTGTATTAAATTTGTGGCACTTTAAATTTTTCGGATCCGCTATTCGAATATTATTGGCCGGTCTGCACCGACAATTTGTATTTAAAATGAAAATGATTTAAATAGATGATTCGGTCTTGTTCGGTCAGCTTTCACATGGTTGCAAAATTGCTTTGGCAAGAGGAAAGTTACAGTTTCTTGGTGAATCCAAATTCAATTCCATTGTCGGTGCCACTTCAATACTTATCGTATTCGGGGCCCACATGAACGTAGTCAGATTGAGTTCGCGGGTCTCAGTGCGGCAACCATCGACGTCCTTTAAGTCCAAAGTTATGCTTACAACCACAATAAATTCATAAAAACACTTTAAACTCCAACAAAAACCAGTGAGTCATATCATCCATATGTAGCCGGGCAGACCACCATCAAATCCATACTACTCGATTATAATTGTCGTAGTACAAACTTATAATTAAATAGATCCAATTGAAAATAATCTAAAATACTGAGTTCAACAGTAACGTTTAGTTTCATCCTGCAGATGTTCAAATAACAACGTTTTCTCTTTTTTCTCTTCATTAGAGAGAGATTTTGTTGCTCGCAATGTGAAATCATTTCGTCAAATACGATTTAACAACACTCTCTTATTAATAATACGAGATTCTTCTTTGTTAGAGAATCGTTCACCATTTGCAGGTAATTTAATAATTAATTATGAGTTTGAATATGAGTTTCGTTTATAGAAAATATCTGGAAAAATTTCCAAGAGAGAATTCTGTCCTGGAGAAGATTCAATTATCGTCCTTTGTAAAAAGTAAACCACACGTATTGCACGCACGATAATATATATATATATATATATATATATATATATATATATATCCTTCATTTATCCTTTAATTGCTGATCTTTAAATATCACCATGAGGAAGTTCTACAAATTTTTTAAAAATTAGCCTCAGATGGTCGCAAGAATTCCTTTTTCAGAAATCTTCGATCGAAATCAAATTAAAAATGCCATAGTAAACTGCTGTTTCATTCTGTATGATAGAATTAAAATGGCTAACATATTTTAAACGACTTGACCTTAAGTGACAGAGGTAGAGGTAATTTAACTAATGCATAGTTTAAAATACATTCATCATCATATTATCATTGTTTATTTTTCTTCTTTTAAATGAGATTTACTATAATGTGAACTTACATGTAAAATAAAACTGTTTATAAATTTAATTTCAAATAAAATAAACTTTTTTTCCAAATCGTCTTCCACCACTAATTTAATAAAGCACATCACCTTTGTTAAAATTTTGGCCATTTTGCACTTGAAGTACGTAAGTATGTATTCTTTATGCAAAATGCTTTTAGTTTACCATTACTATAATCAAGGTTGCGATCTTGATATAAACACCTGACCAACTGAGTACATACATTTATCAGCATAAATTAGAATTGTATAGTGTGGAAAAGGCAATTCATCCAATAGATCCTTTTCGTTCTCATTTGGAATTCATCACGTACTGGTCAGAATTTGCCGCGGACAGGGCTCGAATCTGGATACATCTGCTTTTATGTATCCAAAAATTTGTTCCAATTATTGTCATAGATTGAAGTGATGTTAGTAACAAGCTCCTGCTATTACCTAAACTCCTACGGTAAGCGGTTTTGACAGTCAGTAATAGCTTCAAATAGAAAAATGAAAGAAAATATTCAATAATATAAAAAATATTTTGCTGATCAGATAGTCACGAGAAGAAAATTGCGCTTGTTTTTCACATTAGGAAAAAGGAAAACCGGTATAAGTGACTGTATAGAGTAAACTAGAATTTGCCAATTAAAATCATAAATAATTTTCTTTTCACCCATTTCGCTTGACTATAGAAGCCTTGGAATATTTTAAACAACATATATTGATTGGAGAAATAATTCGAAGCACTCATGAAGCACAATATTTTTTCACATACGTGCGTGCATGCATATGCAAACAATTCGTTTACTTTTTACCACAATATGCATATATTCCACAGGATTTTTCTTGTAATCTCACAGGAAAAAATGCACAAATTAAAGCTATCATTTTACCTATATCAATGCGATTTTACACTTTTTATAGCATCCTAAAATTCCTTGATTTAGAGTAGGCCCTTCGAAAGTTCAACATCAAGCTAAGCCGAATGCGTTGTGTTTTGTCAGCTAAACGTAGGCGAAAATGTTCTTACATAACCCTCAGTGGCTGCAAGAGAGGACCCTCTAAATCGTATGTCTTGCACAAATTTAAAAATCAAATACGAACACACTTCAGTAGATATGTTCAAGAATGTCGAATCGTGTCAGTACATACGACTGAGGGCAATTCTGTCGTTGTTTACAACTTATTGCCCTAACTTGATGCGTACCAAGGAACGTCTTGTTTCCATACCTGATCAATTTACAATTGAATAATTTTCTGCATATAATTTTGGGATAAACAATGAGGATATTAACTACACCAATTAAAATTTTATCACATGCTCTATACTAAGCGTCAGCAAATGTTACATAAAGTCTAGGAAGAAAGTCTCTGACAATTTTCTAGATTAACAAGAGGACACAAACGCATATTTGAAGATATAACATTGAATGTCAAGTGGTAATGTTAGTTAGACGGAGAATGCTAATTAAAATACAAAATAATTTTTAAATATAACTAAAAGTTTAATTTAATGCACTCAGTTTGCATACATTAACAAGTTGGGATGTCTTCAAATTTCAGAATACACAAACTAAAAATGTAAACCCTCGGGCATAATTTGATGCGAAAATTTATTAAAATTGTCATGAAGACGACAGTTATAAAATAGCGCAGGTCAATGGCAAAAGGTCAGCCAAATGCATACTTAGTGTTTTTTCGATGACAAAACATAAAAAATATTCATCGTAACTTATACATACGAAATGATAAAACATATTATCAGATACGAGAGCCATTTCTTACTTACTTCTTTTCCAAGATAAATAAATGGAAAAAAAAATTTTAACAAAAATATATATAATATATATATATATATATATATATATTTAAAGGCAAAGCAACATATATTTTTTTGAAATTTGATTGCGAAGTGCCAGCTTCATATTTTCCAATGCCGCGTTTTGCGTACGCGGTAGTAGCTTTGCATGGACAGTTTCACAAAGATCCGATTGATCACAATTTCCAATTTCGTTTTGTCTTTGATCGGGCTGAGTTTGTATTCGTCCCAATGGAAATGCGGTTCTATCACATCTTTGTTTACTGGCTGCGGTTCTATCACATCTTTGTTTAACAAAGATGTGATAGAAACTCAATTCCATTGGGACGAAGAAAAACGAAATTGGAAATTGTGATCAATCGTGCAAAGCTACTACTAGCGTACGCAAAACGCGGCATTGGAAAAAAAATATATTTAAAGGCTAGCAGCAATATATATATATATATATATATATATATATATATGCAATTTTGTATTAGGTATTGCGCACCTAGTTGGGTAAATTTAGTTCAAATTACATCATATTTAAATAAAACAAATAACGCAAAAACGTAAAGTATAACTTGCATTAATATTCGTTTCGTGCTTACTGGCGAGTCATCAGGAATATCGGCATCTATTGATGAATGGCCTGTAAGCACGAAACAAATGTGTACATTCATGCTGTCTGGCTTATTTCTCTGGTCATATCTGACTAATATATATATATATATATATATATATATATATATATATATATATATATATGCTTTACGCAATCTACAGTTATACGCCAGATTATGGATTTCGTTAGCCTGTCTTTCTGGTGTAGCCTATGTGGAATCTATTTGTGTCATAAAATTGAAGATTTATAAAATAAAACAACAATTGCTTGCGCCGGTGGTGGAAAAAATATATTATCAGTCAAACTTTGATATTTAAAATATTTACGATTAACTTTTCTTGTTTGTCTATTTAACATAGTGGTTCGAGAATAGTCAGACTGATCCTAATTTCCAGGTGCTCGTCCAGTCAGTCACCGCAGAGTTAATGCTCTGACTGGTCCGACTACTCCAAAGGCTTCTGTACCATTTGTATTTTCCAAAAAATATGAGAATATCAATTATTGCAGAAAGTTAAAATTTCGGGCTTGCAATAACACTTAGCAGAAAGCTCTCAAGGCGTGCACCATAATAAATGTGGAAATCTCGTTCGAGAAAGAGAAATTTATATTTACTCTTGACTCATTAACGCTTAATGTATGACTTAATATTTATCACCATATATATTTATGAGCTAATATATATCCATAAAATGTATGCTTACTTACTTGCATGACTATATTACCGAATATCCTTAGACAAATTTTCACAAGTCAATACGCGGATGTAAGCGCAGATTTCAGCTAAACTAATTCCTGTATGATGAGACAACATTTTTTTTAAATTTCTTATATAAATATATAGACTTCCATCTATATAAACGTATACAAACTGTTTATTTTTATGTATTTAGAAACAAATATATAAGCAAATTTGTGCCTTTACCTCCATATCAAAATCATAAAGTTCCCATCGATAGTAAAGGTATTAAAAACAAATATAAAATCTGTTCAGTATTTGCCACGGAGGGATAAGAACTCTGGCACATTTGCCTCCACTTCTGTGAATCCTAAAACTACGCCATTCGTGCCGAATACTATTCGAAATTTGAAGTCGTATACCGACTTAAATGCACTGGCTAGTCTTTCCTTCATGTGGAACCTATTTGATATTTCTGTATAAATTAGGTTCAAACTAGCTCCACTCCTAATCTTGTGTAGTTGTATTCATTTCAAATCAAATCGCAGGATTTTTAATATATTTATATTGCCATTTGTATCTGACATTTACATCAGATGTCAAAGGCAATTAATCCAGGATATCGATATCGTCCCAACTGGGAACTATTCGAGTGCTGTCCAGAATTTCCCGATTACGAGATACAAACCTGAACACATTTTCCTGGATGTCAGTGTCACTCTATTTTAGAGATTTCAAATAGGTTTAACTTTAAGGAAAGTCTAACAAGAATTTATAAATTTGTTTATGGCTAAATACTGCGAGTTACATGCTGCGACAGCGACGCAGTGGATAGAATCAAAGACTCGTACGACGTCTGCGGCAAATTTTGGATAGTACTTGAAGAAGACTCAACATCAAAGACTCGATTAAGTTTAAAAAAATTGAAATATTTTTGCTTAAATATTAAAAAGATATTTTATGTTGGACAGTTTGATCTAGAGCTTTCAACCATTTTTTTTCAAACAATTATTTTTGACTTGAACTGACGCCTGCAGTGTCAATGTAAATGAAATTGACTCCATCATTCCCAACGCAGAAGAATTGTGACAAATAAGGCAGTCAAATTTAATGCCCTTGTAAGTTACAAATTTAATCGTTGCTTGCAATCTTTGCCTCTGCAAGACACAACTACATGCAAGGAAAAACGATTAGTATATTTGATCAGTATACAAGCTAACTGATTTTAAATTACCGAACACAATTTATGCGCGACTAGAAACTTTGTACTTTTACTAACAAGGTGCAATCGTTCAATTACTAATTAATCAGCATATACAAATAATCCTTTGTAAATATATATATATATATATATATATATATATATATATATATATATATATATATATATAACAGACGAAATCTCATTGACAATACGTTTGCAAATCAATTTATTTCGTCCAAGTCGAAATAAACGTAGTGTACATATGGACAAACGTATACAATAAATGCATAGCCGAAAAATTCTAACTATGCTAGAAAAACAAAAACTGTGCGAAAAAGTATTCACCAATACTCAACGGTTATCATGTGATTACACTAAAAGAATTCTGAAGAATAGTGCGTTCATTTGATACCATTTAAAAATCAAAAAATAGATTTAAATTTGATTTTCATTTAAATTAAATACAATGAGATTGGTGTTTACTTCAAGCTCGCAAACTTGATTTAAAGAATTGTTACCACCACCCGCGCAAACAATTATTGCTAAATTGTATTGCCTATATATGTATATGTGGCGAAAGCTGCAAACAGTTAATGTTCGTGACTGCATAGAAATTGTGCAGCCGACATTTCCAGTCAAGTTCAATGTATGCGAGACTGCTAGAGGTGAGAACCGCATATCTAAATTTGATTTCTATATATATTCAATGCGGTTTGATCCTCGATAGTCAGTTTGCCGTAGTACTCTGATGATGATCAAGGAAGGTCGAAACGCGTCAGTGCGTTGCGGCTGGCGGTAGTTTTGTTATGTTGTTCGACGACTGGTTAAATACAATGGGATTGGTGTTTACTTCAAGCTCGCAAACTTGATTTAAAGAATTTAAATTAATTATTTCCATCTCCTTCCGATGCGTGTATTATTGTATAAACGACCCAGACGATTTATCAAGTTGGTGAAGTAAGGAATAACTTATATTTAATATCACCACATGCACAAACACACATACACGAATATATATATATATATATATATATATATATATATATATATATATATATATATATATCGGTATTATATATATCGAGTTCATTTTTAGGTGCATATGTGTATGAGTCTGTGTGCGTGTAAGTTTCTTTCTCATTGTATTGCAGAGTGATGTTGTGAGATCTGGTCATTCTTCTTTTGATAAATTGAGTTATGTCCACGTTGTCAAATTGGATGATTATTAACTGTACGAATGTTGAATCTTCGCGATTTGCGTTCGCGAGATGTCGCTTTGCAATATCACTTTCGCCGCGATCCGATTGATCCTCATTGCCGAGTACGCATCGAGTTTGGCTTCTTTTTGTCTAGGTGCGAATTCGTCCCTTCCTTCCGTAGGCTATAACCTCGAACACACACGTCGTCTAATCGTACCTCATTTCCAGTGGTTAATTTGAACGATAATGAAGACTTCTGAAGCAAATAGATGAATCCGCACCCAGTCCAAAAGAGGATAAAATCGATGCGTACTTGGAAATGTAGATCAATCGGATATTTTCAAAACTGATAGTGTGAAATGACAACGCGTGAACGCAAATCGCGGAAATTCAATACATGTGGAACTTACCGTTAGCGTTCATCAATTGTAACTGATGAAAGCTAACAGTAAGTTAGGCCGAAATATCTTGTAAAAAGAAAACTACAAGAACAATGAAAGCTGCGTTAGTCAAAACGCAGATCAGGTAATTTCAATTAATCCAGGTTCGAAAAAGCAATCTTCATTTAACAACCATCATTGTGGATTAGCGAAAGTGAATTCCAATGGTCTTTGACGAATGAAGTTCTCCTTTCCAGATTTTATAAAAATGATTAATGCATATATTAATGATTATTATACGTATCTTTATTTTATATCTATTTGATTTGAAACCTAAATAGCCTCTTTTTAACCATATAACTATAATTAAACCAAGTGTTGTGAAAATTTGAATTACAAATTTAACTTTACTCTAGAGATAGAGCTTTTAAAATTTTTATTATATTGTACGTAATTTTTAAA
Source organism: Eudiplozoon nipponicum (assembly GCA_029291075.1). Lineage (NCBI taxonomy): Eukaryota > Metazoa > Platyhelminthes > Monogenea > Mazocraeidea > Diplozoidae > Eudiplozoon > Eudiplozoon nipponicum. Next base: position 55,031 of record JAQBSW010003872.1, on the reverse strand, counting down.
ATCTGAAACATATGTAACAATCTCGTTTATTCTTGGCTATCTAAAATGAATATATATATATATATATTTTTTTAAATTGTATATATATATATGTATTATTATACATGTGTAAAGACCAACATGTATAAAGAACAATCTAACCATTTTAGAGTGAATCATTTATGAAGCGCTGTTGTTAAATGAATTTCGCCGTAATTTATGTAAAAATAAATATAACTGGGTATTGAGCCAGAACGTGAATTGAATCCTAAACATATTAAGCAGTCCAACATTTAACACATTATCCAGGAATTAAATTCCTTATTACCTTATTCAAGTGCAAAGATAAAATGAAATTCTATTAAATACTTAAACCGTTTTTTATCATTTTCACATAAAGAATCTACAGATAAGTTAGAACTAGAAGGAATGCATTTAATAGATTTATTGTTTCCTCATTATAAATTCTCTATATATTTAAATTTATGTTTGATTTGCCTTTATATATATATTAAGCAAATCAAACAGAAAATATAAATATGAAAAGTGTGTGAAATAGGGCAATCAACCAATCAATTGCGTACATCACCTGAAAATCGAATTCATGTACAGAATTAGAATCTCTGCTAATATTGTAACAGATTGATAACTGAGGATAGTATAGTAGTCACTAAATAACGAGTTAATAAAGAAATAATGTACAAATTAATCAGTAATTCCTAAATTACAACAACAGATATTTCAGTTTTTTATTTATTTGTTCGATGCAAATAATTATTTTTATCATTAAATGACAAAACGTGGATTATTTATGCCCATTGCCGGCATTGATAAAACAATACAACGAAAAGGATATTAGGACAAAAAATAGCCTTAAAACGAAGGTTATTTTTTATGAGCTACACTCCAAATCAAGCATTTCATGGACACTTATTTTTAACGAAAATTAATTCACCATTATCTCTCACGAAATAGAATGGGCACTTCTCATAACTGCACTGAGTTACTACGTTTTTATATACATTACGTTTCTGACAATTACGCACAATTTTCGCAAATCTTAACAATTATGTGTGGGCGTTCCTTATTTTCTTGATTTTTGCCTATTATTTATTAATTTTGGCTCAATATTAAAATATTTTGATTACTATTTTCAATATTAATATTATCATTATTACCATTATTGATGCCATTAATAATAATAGTAGTAGTAGCAGTAATAATAATAATAATAATAATAATATATATATATGTATATATATATATATGTATATATAATAATATAATAGTAATAATAATAGTATTGTATTTGTATTATTAATATTAATAATAATAATAATAATAATAATAATAATAATATTAATAATAATAATAATAATAATAATATTAATATGTAATATTATTATTATTATTATTATTATTATTATTATTATGTGTATTATTATTATTACGGGACTGTAATGAATCCGTTGCAAAATCATCAGCCTCAAGTATTTGGCAGAGAATAAATTTCAAAAGGGAAGCTTACTTGCGAAATTGAAATGCCAAGAGCTTTATCTTTATTGACAATCTGAATACAATCTAGGCAGTACTGTCTATTCACTAAGCACAGACATGTCACTTTGGAGACGAGAAGGAGCGAGTATAGATAAGTGCCCAGTTGCAGTCATCAAGAATCAGACAAGACGAAAAGCACAAATCTGTTGATGTGAATTTATTTAAAATATCATAACACCTAAGGAGGCGCTGTTTAGCTGAAATTAAACTTTCACTATTGAAAAACCAATATTTGGTAAAATATAAAGCATTTCACAAGTAATATAGATTGTAATGTAACAGTCAGCACCGTTACAATAATGGGATAACTGGTATGTCGTTAACACGTCTAGACAATCTATTACTGGGTTCCCAAACTTCATTGAAATACGACATAACAAGTACACTAACAGATGGTTTATCAGAAAAATGACGTGCTTCAAATATTTAAAAAAACTTTTTTGTGACTCAAAATAGTTTGATTTTAGTAACGAGGAATAATATGCTGCTTGTACCATACCAAACGACGGAAGCTTTATTCATACAAATTTTTATTTGACACTTACACACACTCCTTCTTACCATTCGGAACGCATTACGAGGAAGTCATCTGTTTTTGGTTAAAAATTTCATTCCTGCAATCAAATTTGCGAGCTTGTTTTAAATACCAATAACATTGCATTTAACCAATCGTCGAAAAAAGAAGCCGAACTACAGTCAGTGACACGTATTGAAACGTTTCTAACTTCCATGGTCATCATAAGATTACGACAACAAACTGACCAGCGAGGATCAAACCATAGTGCATATACATGGATATCAAATAAGGATTTTATTGAGAATCCAGATCGATCATTTAATCCAGAGGTTCAGATTAAAAGTCATCTTCTCGGATGAAAATTTACTAACCGAATTTGCTCGACTGAAGGAAACAACTGCCACTGTCATCTGGGCACATAGTGCTCATCAGCCTTGGCTGGTAGACTATCTAAGAGTAGGAAAACTCCGAATACAATGGGCAACCTAGTGTTTTTTTTACAGTCCACACATAACCATGAATGACTTAAAGTTATTTGGCTGTGAAACATTAGTTACTTTTGACTTTTGTATGTCTGTGTATGACGTTTCTTTATTTTGTCAATTATGTCGATCGCGTCTAATATGTAAACATACCTGGTATTGTTTATTTATTTAAATCGTGTTTTCGTGTATAATATGAACACAATTTTCTATGTATATACATTTTCAGTATAAACTAAGCATTCTATATGATAATGCATCCAGTAAACAGTTTTTGACCTTGTTAGGATCTTTCCAAGGTATGTCCAGAATTTTACCGTTGACAGGGCTCGAACTAGGGCGCGTTTGCTGCGGAAATTGGGAATCTATTTACAGCTTCAATCTTCTGCGCATTACACGTAATTTTCACTTATTTCCTAAATAAAATTTTTTGATTATCCTTTTCTTCAATTGGGACCTATAAGGTGTCCCTTTAGATTTAAAGTTCCAAATAGCCACACAGACACTTTCATTAGAGAACAGACACTACGCTACTCAGGAAGTGGTATTGAATTAAATATATAATTAATTAAACAATCATTAATTGCGCGGGTGGTGATAGAAATTATTTAAAACTAGTTCTCGGGTTTGGTATAAAAACCATTCCCATTTTTAACCATTTACCAGTTTATACTAAGCAGTTTATAAGGTAGCAGGGGTTTATTTTTCCACGCTTTATGGTTTTCAATCGAAATATTTTTTAAAAATTTCCTTCAAAATAGGCATTATCGACTCATTTTCGCAAATGACAGGCGATGAGTTTGATTCATCTAGCTGGATGCTTGTGTATATGCGAGTATATTTAAATAAGCGGACCAAAGCGTGTAGACGAATAGATAAAGTATACACGTCTTTCTATGGATACGAAATTTTTTTATGTAATCAGTCAGATTAAAGTATAAGTAAACCAAATTAAATTAAATTTCTCACTTGCTTGAGGCAGTGTCCAAGTTTTGTTTGATGAGATGTCGACACAGGAAAAGATTCGGTAATGAGTAGCGAAATATTTGGAAAAAGAGTAAACGCGCACTGGCGGTTTTAAACGGACCAGGCTCACTGGCAAATACTTAATCCGGATTCACTCGTTCTTATCTTTTTTCTGCTGTCCAGTTACACTGTGATTTTTTTTTATAATAAATATTTATCATACACTCGATGTGCTTAAACGGTGATTGATGTTTTTCGGCATTAAAGGTATTCTGTCAATTATTTCTTAGTTATTATATTTTTATTCCGCTTTTTTCTTGTGCAGGACAATTGATAGCACTCGTAGGTCGGTAAAATTTTGAATCCTTTACGTTTCCAGGGGTACAGACTCAGTTTGGCTTTGATTGATGGGTTCTTACATGTCCCTTCACTCCGATTGTGGAACCAGATTTTTAGAGTTTTTAATTCCGTATTTTCGAGACTTCTTTAAATTCCCAGCTTCAAGTTTTACACCATAGTCACACGAAAAAAGTAACTTTACCATGAGTAAGGTGTCAATCCTGATGTTGAGACTGGAAACGAAGTCCCGAAAATTCAAAAAATCAGCAAATGTGGTTTCAAAGTCATTTTCAGACAAGCAGCTGATGGACGGCTTTGGAGTGAAGGGAAAATTGAGAACCCATCAATCAAGACCAAAAAAATGTGTGCGCCTGAAAATGTGAAGGATTCAAGATTTTATCGACTTACGAGTGCTATCAATTATCTCCACAAGAAAAAGGCGGAATAAAACCAAAAAATAAGGACAGCGCTGCGCAAGGTATAAACAACATTTAATTTTTCCTTAGGTCTCAAATAACTTCTGGATTGCCTGCTAAGACTAAAACTCACAAATATTGAGAAAAAGCTGTTATTTACATATTGGCTGATTCTTTGTTACTTTGCCAATGGTGCTATTCTTACTGCTGTAATATTTGGTAAATTGGCCATTCCCGCTATGACCAGGTAATAATGAAGTCATTTGAGTGACGCCTTAGGTGTAGGCACAAGAGAAGCATAAAAAGAGGACCGACGTGCAGCCTAATACATTATTCGAACCCTCAAGAAAATGTAGCGCAGTAATACCGCCTTCACAAGAGAACTAATAACATTGTAAATGGTTGCATTTGGGCTAAGTTGACCAGCAAAGCATAACCTAAATGTTATAAGGGATTTTTGTAGAAAACGGTTCACAGGATTGTATGACTCAGCAGTCCATCAGTATAGAACAAATAAAGATTAAATTGATTAGTGTCATTTTGTAATCATGAAATCGGATTATTTGAGCATACAATTTATTATTAATTATTAAATGTACAAAATAATGGCATGTATGTATTAGGTGTGGCGAACCTAGTAACAAATAAGTTCAGTTGTGACCAGAAGGATAAACCAAAGGCAACATGAACGGAAAGTATAATCTCATGCACATTCGTTTCGTGCTTACTGGCGACTCATCGGTAGGAGCCGGTATTACGCCCTTTAACCACTATATATTTGGTAGAAGAATGTGGAATAATAGGACGGTACAATCTCCTAGACGAATGTGTAAACCTAATAGTGAAGCTAACATAATCTAAAGTCAACGACAATGCGACTTCAATGCTAACTCACACTATATAATATATATATCCGAGTCTGTAAAGGATACTAACACTATGGCTTTTGTGTTAGTAACTGATACCTTTTTTGAAATCGATGAGTACCGGATACTAACACTATGGTGAAATACTATGTGAAATAATGGAATGTTGGAAAATAGGATCCAACGCGTCGCTTGAGGAAATCGTGTATGGGCTATCTGGAGAAAAACACGTTAATGTAGGAAATCAGCAATTTGTAGACTCGCCAAAACGGAATTATCTTTGTAAGTACTGAAAGAATAAGCGTAAGTTTCCAGAAATAGCTATGCAAGACTGTAGGCTTATTGAGATAAGATAAGCACTTCCATTTTATCTATTTATTCATATTAATGGAATAACTATGGATAATTTATTAACTTACCAAGACTAAATAAGCAAATTTGGTTCTCTTCAGATTATTTTAAGGCTAAAAAAGTGAAATTGAAAAAATCCCAGCATCATTGCAAAATTTACTAAAAAACAGCAGAATGTCTAATTTAAAATGGATTCATTTATTAATCCATGGCAGATAATTTTGTTTTAGTTCAAATTAAAGAGGAGTTTTTATGAAAGGGAACATTTGTTAAATATTAAACAAATAACGTTTGTACCAATTCACAATGAAAATGAGAATAAAAATACGAAAAAAATGGAAACTCACTTGAGTTAACATTATGCAACAACGGTTTCAATTGTTTTCGGTCTGTGGCATTGAAAACCTGAATAGGAACATCACTCATTGGTTCTAATCCAACCGGTGTCAATGCGAATACCATTCCTTTTACTCCACGATGAACCTGTATGCAAGAAAAATTGGAACAACATCTGCATTTATTCAAGTTCTAAAACGAATACTTTTTTTTATTTTCACAAACATAACGTTTAAATCTTAAACTAATAATCCTATCAAAGTTAGGTTATTCCTTATTTTGTGTGTAGTGATTTAAATTATTTGCCTCGAAAATTTGGCCTCGAGCAAAAAATATTCGCATACTTTAAAACATCGGGTTTTGATACGGACTACAAAATTGGATACGCTACAGCAGTGTAACAAATGGATTTTTTTAAATCTTGTTACTGGTTGCAAATAGAGTTTTTATTCACTTCAAGTCCACATTAGAAAAAATGCTAAATCGCATCAAAAACTTGAAGAATATTGTTTATCGTATATAAATCTTATACGTTTACGAAATTTCTTATATGGCTCAAAATATAACAATTAAGCATCAAACCATTCGATCAAACGATCAGTATTCCTTATTTTAGTGGATATACGAAGATTCGCATCAGTTAAACTGAACACATTAATTAATCAGGACAAAGCAGATTGCTTTAATTATTCATCAACATATCAGATTCAAGATTAAATTCCAAATTAAATGCTTGATTTGTACTAAGCGTTGATAGTTGTCATTGATTGCTTCTTATAGAAATTGTCTCAATTCAGGCGTCCAGCAATAATTTCAGCCCAGATCTGAATCCACTTAATCAGGATAAACTCCATCATTAATTAAATAAAAACGGAGTTTAAAATAATCCAGGCTAATTGTTGTGAGGTGAAATTTTAAAATATGGTGTACATACACACTCCAGACATCAAGTGAAACATATTGGCCTTACTGAACCATTAATTAGGCCACTACGAAGGGGGTTCAGTGCTAATGTACTACTAACAAATAATTATTAATTTCCTAGATTTGCGACATTGCATTATAAACATATTATACTGGTGTGTTGTTGTGTAGAAGTATTAGTGTTATTAGAAGTAGTTTGTCTATAATAAAAGAAAAAAAGAACATTGTTCAAACTCTAAATAGAAATAGCACCGCCCCACCATAATAAATATTCTTCATTTTAGTGTTGACTGGATAGAACGTGATGAATTCCCAAGAAGGACGTAACCGGTCTACTGGATGAATTGCCTTTTCTATACTGCACAATTCTTAGTTTATACTGATAAATTTTTGTACGGATTGGGTCAGGTTTTTATAACAAAATCCCACTCTTGATTAAAGTAATTCTTATCACCGTCCGCGCAATCAACATTCATTTAATTCAAGGGTCAAGTTGATACAAAACCACGTCGAGTTTGCTTTTGTTCGATATGATAATGAGAATGAAAACTGTAAGCCGAAACAATCTCAACCTTGATTAAAGGGATTGACCCCTAAATGTCGAATAATACTACTCATATAGAATGTTACTGTTGTGGTAATTTTTATCTATTTGGCCTTTTCTCTTGTTAATAGCGTGTAATCCTTTAGTGCTGTGACACTGTTAAATGTCGCTCCACGTAGCGAACACAAAACTCTGTACTACAATGCTAGAATGAAAGATTTAAAACGGATTGCAATAAGACGGTAGTTCCAAGGTTTACTCCTCTCTTTTGAGCCAAATTTGACGGAGCTGCAAATACAATTTTGAATAGGATAAAATCACACACAAAACTCAAAAAGCCTTTCTACACTTGTCATTGAAAGAACACCGTAACTGAACATTATTCTTGAGAACAATTCGAAGGATATATAAATGGTATTTTCCCGATAATTTAGCCAAAAATGAACAAAGATGTGTGCTAAACTATCGGTAACAACTTAATATATTTAGCTACGACAACATAGCACTTACAGAACATCTTCAGCTCTTCAATATTTTCATATGAAACTGTAAATAAGGCGAATTATGGAAGCTGAAAAAGTTTGTATATACATGACAAATACCATAACAGAAACATGAGACTATTACCCATTCTGCATTTTTTATTAAATAAAAACCAAAATCGAAAATAAATTTTGAAGACAAATTCGTTTCTCAAATGTGCAATTTTAATTTAAGACAACATTAGCCAAGAAATAAGAGCAGGACAAATAAAATTCATTATCTCTTCCACAATTTAATTAGCATAGAGATAATGCAGTATAAAAATATAATTTGGTAGAATCAGAAGAAAATTTCTCATATCTCAATACATTAAAAAACAATAAAAATAGGAGCATTTGAAAAAGTAAGATGACGGGCGACACATTGAGTTATAATTAAAAACATGTCTACGTAAACAAGTCGATACATATATGCAAGCATGAATAATTGCATACATATATGCATACGTACATGCATGCACGCATATATAAATACGTACATATATACAACCATACAAGCATAGTTACATACATACATAAATACACAAATACCTACACAAACACATGCATGCATACATACATACAAACATACAAACATACACACAAACATACATGCATACACATATATACATACATACATACATACATACATAAATACATACATACATACATACATACATACATGCATACATACATACATACATACATGCAAACATACATACATACATACATACATACATACATACATACATACATACATACATACATACATACATACATACATACATACATACATACAAAAAAACATACATGCATAAATATATACATACATATATATATACATACATACTTACATACATACTTACATACATACATACGTACGTACGTACATGTATACATACATACATAAACAAATGCATACATACATACATACATACATAAATATATACCTACCTACATACATACAAACATACATACATGCGTACACACATGCATACATACAAACTTTTACATACATACATGCATACATACATAAATACAAACATGCATACATGCGCACACATACAGATATACATAAATTCACGTATACAGACAAACCTGCTTACTTAAATATATGCATAAAATTTTTCCTACTATATTAAACAAGCACAAATCATGAATGCGTCCATATTTCCATACCAAGAACACACACAAAAAAAACTAAAATGTGTACATACAGAGAATAAGATGTCGCGCTAAACTTTTTAAACAGAGCCGAAGGCCAAAGTACTGAAGAATCCACGCTTACCTAATCGCCACTCGACAACCAAAAGTAAAGCAGTGTGGGTTTATCAAACAATAAATTCTCCTCGACAGCATATGATGTTTTACCTGCCACCTTCTATTTATATGCTCCTGAAGCGATTGAACTTTAACACAAGCACTGTCAGAGGAAGCAGCGGCACTCTAACTAGTTACCACCAAGATTACACATGTACATCGAGAGCCTAAGGTCTCGCGTATGACGATTTGTGCAGAGCCGAAGACCAAATTCTCGACGAATCAACGATTTCTTACTCAGGCAAACAATGAACATCATAGAAAGTAGTGCGAGTATCTCAGCCAATAAGGTTTCCTGGACTGCACGAAAAGCGAATGTCTCCGCTTTCCATGTGTATTCTCTTGAAAAGATTTCTTTTTATCAAAATATCTTTCAGAGGGAAATGGAGTGGCATAACGAGTTTATAAAAGAATTACGCATTCGAAATTACCGACGAAGCAAGGATTAACGTTCCCTCACTCCACGATGAACAATGGAACCCTTGTGTGATTTTTAGTCACCACAATCGCCTGTTCTACGTATTATTCACTGTCTGTCACTATCCACGTTAGTATTTTTGATAGGAGTGTATGTTAACAGAGCTATTGCCATAGTCGACTGAAATGTTTTAATGTGTATCAGTGGCACCCGCTACTATTGCTAAATAGCCAGTATGCACGAAACGCATGTGCTCTTGAGATTATACCTTCCGTTCTTGCTGACTTTGGCTTATCCTCCTGGCCCGATTAGGATTACTTTGTTAATAAGTACCAGAACCTAATGCACAACTGCGTGTGCATTAATTCTGCGCAACAAGCAACATATAGCAAAGAAAGCAGTTTGAATATTACGGATAACAGATAGTCCTGGATTATCTACTTCATACTTTAATTTCCCTTAAACGAGTGCGTGATATGACAACGATCTTCCGAGACGACAGTAGAGTGCATAAACATGTACGTACATACTGAAATCAAAATCTCGCGCGTACGACGGCTTATGCATGGCCAATATCCAAAATACAAAACAACCAATGCTTCACATTTAGCAGTCTATGACCACCAAGGAAAGTAGTGTGTGCATTACAGATAAAGGATACTCCTGAAATACATAACACGTAATGACTGATGTCTTGCACTTTTATTTACCTCAAAAGAGGGCATTCCAGCAGAATCAGTGTCAGAGTCAACTGGCACGACGTAACTATCGTCATACTGATTGATGCAGCGTCCGAGCCCAAAGTTCCAACGAAATTAGGCATTCAACTTCATTTCTCCACAAGCGCTCAAAAAGCGGTGAGTATATGGCAACCAATACATACGCACAGGTTAGACAACAAACGTTGCACACGGAATTCTGTTCTAATTCCTCTGAAACGGGTGAATTTTAGCACTATCAATGTCTAAATCAATTAAAGCGCCGCAAATTGATTCTTGCATAATTACATGCATACATAAAAATGGTCAAATTCTGGCGTCAAAGGCCCAGCAAGGCTTTCGCATCAGCATCACACAACAAACTACGAAAGCAATGTGCGTTTTACAGCCAACAAGTTCTTATCTACAATGGGATTGGTGTTTACTTCAAGCTTGCAAACTTGATCAAAAGAATTGTTACCACCACCCGTGAAATCAATCACTGTTTAGATGTATTGGCTATATATGTGTGTGTGTGTGTGGCGAAAGATACAAACAGCTAAATTTCGTGACTGAATAGAAATTGTGCAGCCGACATTTCCAGTCACGTACATTGTATGCAAAACTACCAGAGTTGAGAGCCGCATATCTAATTTTGACTTCCATTTATATGCAATGCGGCTTGATCCTCGCTAGTGAGTTTGCCGTCGTACTCTGAGGATGATTATGGAAGGTCGAAACGCGTCAGTGCGTTGCGACTGGCGGTAGTTATGTTATGTTGTTCGATTACTGGTTTAATACAATGGGATTGGTGTTCACTTCAAGCTCGCACACGTGATTTAAAGAAAAGTTCTTATGTAATACATAATAAATGTCGCGTTCCACGTTAATATGCCTGAAGCGAGCGCGTTTCCAGACTCAAGCGGAGTGTCAAACATTGTTCCATTAATAGTTGAATAAATGCATACAAGTAACAATGTCTCGCATATATCGGTTTATGCTATGGGGAATGCCTACGTAGCAAGGAAACAAAACATTTTAAAATAGAACATTACAACGAACCATGAAAGAGCTGTGTGCATTAAGACAAGCTCATTCTCTATTGTTACATAGTTAGCGTTGCCAGCTGCCTTACAAATTCATTAACATTAAGTGCGTGCATTTTATCACAATCAAAGTCAGATTAACTGGAGCCTCATATCTTATATAAAACTTGATTACATAAGAATGTGTATAGCTCAAGGTTTCGCACACAACGGTTTATGCGCAGCTACATTCCAAAATGCCGGCGTGACTAATCTTTTCATTCCAACAGTCCAAAACCAATTAGTGAAGCACTGTTTGATTACCAGCGAACACACTCTCCTGTGCTCCGTAACAAGCGTTTCCTGCTGCCTTCTTAAATCATTCTTGTTACGCGCCTTCTTTTTCTTTCACAGCAATATTCAGAGTCAAAAAGGGCGTCACATTTTGATTTTAACATGATTCCCGCCTCGCACATGACCGCTTATTTCGAGCCGTATTTCAAGATACCGACGAAGTAGGGATGGCCACTTCTGCATTTCACGACCAATAAAGAAAGCAGAGTGTGGCTTTCAACTGACACGTTCTCTCTTGTTGTATAATAAACGTTGCCTTCTGTCATCTACTTTCATTTACGTTAAGATGCGAACATTTTATCTCAACTATTATCAGGGTCAGCCGGCCAGCCTTCCACGACAAACAAAGAAATCTGTGTGCGAATTACAGTAAAAAATGCATTTATTGAAGTATAACCGGTCTGTCACCTATCACCTTCATGCTCATTTAATTTCTGTGCAAATGCACAGAATAGAATCTCAGGCATTATTATGTATGCAGCGCCAGATGAGAAAATACCGACTAATCAGTGCTGTCCACTTCGACACTCCGAGACAAGAAAAGAAATCAGTGCATCCGCTACAGAGAACACATTTCTTGTAATAATTAATAAGCGTTGGCTGCCGCCTATTATATTTACTTTTTAAATATTGACATTTTATAACAAGCATTGATAGCATCATCCGGAGCATCCAAACATGTTACAAACATAAATCCATGTATAGATGCGGAACTCGAGGTCTTGTGCATAGCAGTTTATGCAGAGATGGAGGCGAAATTACTGACAATTCATGTTTCCAACATCAACTCTTCACCATCAAGGAACAAACCAGTATGCATATTACAGCCCATGCATTTTCTTGCACTAATTATTACAATTGCCGACCACCTATTAATTTCATTTTTATTATGCAAGTGCATTTGATCACACTGATTCAGAGCGTAATATCTTTTTTAATACAAAAAATACACACACAGATGCGGGGACCAAAGTCTCAAGCGAAATGATTTTTGTAGATTCGGAGGCAAATGTGCCGACAAATCAAAGCTTATACCTTCAGAACTCTACGTCAAGCAAAGAAAGTGGTCAGCATATTGCAGCCAAAACCTTCTTCTCTACTCGAATTAAAAGTACTATCCGCCTTAATGTTTCTTTTATGCCGAAAATGTGTTTATTGTACCAAAACCATTGATAGTGTCCACCGCAGGGTTGTAACATAATTTCTAACTCGAGATAATTGAAGTAGAGGGATCAACGATCACATTGCCGATACAAATGGCATAAGCAGGTCAGCTATCCTGCCGGGATTAATATTTCTTCTAACAAAATTAATAAATTCTTCTTATATTTACTTTATCGCCAGGCAAAGTGGAATTTGTTGTAAAAACTCCAACCAAAATTATGTGCACACATTTCGAAACAGGCTTCATTGAATCCGACGAAATCTGTTGCTTACACCGATGCTGCGATAACAGCTAGTTAATGAAATGTTTTTTTGCATGTAAAATAAGGTAAACTATTTAAGCAAAATTGCAGTGTCAAATTTTAATCACGAGCCTGATTCTGTGTTATTTTTCTAAAACACACTTGAATACTTCTTTAATATTGTGTTCTATGCCTTTTTTATACACTATACAGCTGGTCGATGCATTGGCATTAAGCTGCGTTAGTATTGCTAACGTGAAAATTGTCAAACTGAAGAACTGAACAGTATAGCAGACTACGGAACTTTTATTGTATACCAACTAGCCACTTGATCTGGAGCTCCGCGATTTTGCTAAGCGCGGATAATATGTTCAAGCAGAGCAACAAAGATTATGAAATGAACAAATCAAGAAAAGAAAGACATAACAATATGAAACAGGAGGTTTTTGTTCAATTTGAAACAAGCAAATCTTGCTAATTGATCTATAGGACAACGCATTATAGACTACTTGATTTGAAAATTTCATCAGCCAACGCTTACGATTCCAAAAAGGTGGGGTTGTGTTAATTCATTAACAAACGTTAGGTTTGCATGTATTAGGTGTTGCGAACCTTGTAACAAATTAGTTCATTTGTGAGCAGAAGGATCAACCAAAGACAGCATGAATGGAAAGTATAATTTCATGCCCATTCGTTTCGTGCTTACTAGCGACTCATCAGTAGGAGCTGGTATTACGCCCTTTAACCACTATGTATTTGGGTGAGGAATGTGGGATAATAGGACGATACAATCTCCTAGACGAATGTGTAAACTGATGATGTAAAGGAAGCCGCAGATTTCAGGCAGGATATTGAGTTCAATATAAAATTTTCCAATGGACAAATCGAGAAGTCCAGAATCACAATGTGCATAACGTAATATTTTGGAAAAATTGCATGCGCGAGAGAGTATAACTTAGTCTCATAATCGGCTAGAATAGAATTTATGGTACATGATGCCAGGGCTCTCAACGTCAGGATGACTCAAGAAGCCCTATTTACAAAAGGAAAAGTTCATAATCAGACGGATGACATATTTGGATAGATCAGTTATTGTTAACTACAAACTCGATGATTTTTAATTTTTGCGAGTTTAAACTGGTGAAAATATAATAGAAATTGTTTCTTCTCGAGATTTATTCTTTATCAGATGCCTGTTTATTTGAAAGCATCGCACTGCAGACTTCATAGATGCGTGATTAATGATTGATTTTACATCAATCAGAGATAAACTGTCTGTAGCCAAACTGTTATTCCTATTAGTATGCGCTAAGGTAAAATTGCCCTCATTTAGACGAATTATTTGCCAGAATGACTTTTAAAAGTTTTTATGCTAACTTTTTCGTTAATATAATTAAACGAACATTGGTTGCCCTGGCGGTGATAACAAATATTATAATCAAGTTTGCGGTCTTGATATAAGCACCTGACACATTAATTACTTACACATGTCAGTATAAACTAAGAATTGTATAGTGTAGAAAAGGCAATTCATCCAGTAGACCGGTTTCGTCATTACTGAGAAATCATCATGTACTGGCAAGAATTTGCCGCGGACAAGGCTCAAACCTGGGCACGTGTGCTTCGGAATCTGGTGCTCTAACCACAAGCCAACCTGCCGCACTAATTAGAATTTGCCGCGGACAGGACTCGAACCTGGGCAGGATGGCTCAGTGGTTAGAGCACCAGATTCCTAAGCAGACGTGCTCAGGTTCGAGCCCTGTCCGCGGAAAATTCTGGCCAGTACATGATGAGTTCCCAATAAGGACGAAACCGATCTACTGGATGAATTGTCTTGCCTACACTATACAATTCTTAGTTTATACTAACATATATTAATAACTTTTTCTTTGTTTTTCATTAATACTATATTGTTGAAATTCAATTCAATATTTTGATATACAAATTTTCTGTGAAAGTAAATAAATTATTTCTGAAGAGTCAATATATCTTTATATGTCACTAAATGAAGTTTTCCCGCAAGTAAAATTCTGCTAGACATCCTTCATCCTCAACTTCTAATTCCAGTATAGCAACGTCCACGACAACTGTGAAGCCCAAGTATTTTTTTGAAATTTGTTTGCGGAGTGCCAGCTTCATATTTTCCAATGCCGCGTTTTGCGTATGCGGGTAATAGCTTTGCACGGATAGTTTCACAAAGATCCGATTGATCACAATTTCCAATTTCGTTTTGTCTTCGATCGGGCTGAGTTTGTATTCGTCCCAATTGAAATGCGGTTCTATCACATCTTTGTTTACTGGCGACGTTTCGGAAAGTGAACCCGCATTCCATCTTCAGGCCAATTAGTCTCCTTATATCCACAGCACAATACTCACAATAGCAGATTTAAGCAAATGTGGTAACCTCGTTCCAAAACCGTTCTATTTATTTTTTTTGACTCAACACTGGTTTTAAACATAGAATTTGTCTCATTAACTGAACTCAAAATATGCATATGTCTAGCGCACATGGAAGCCATCACCAAACAATTAAATCTATATATATATATATATATATATATATATATATATATACAACTATTTGTAATTAGCAGACATATCCTTACCTCAGCTATCTCAAATTCCCGGTATACATAATTTCATCTCATGTGCAGAATGTTGTAGGTGATAGAGAATGTATCGAACCTTTTTTGTTATAACTGTACTGTTACTATGTCACGGTAATCAAAATTAAAATCTGATAAAACAAAAACCTTGACTGTTAAATACTGTTTATTGCGGAGAACTAATATATATGCAAGTATGTATTAGGTGTTAAGAACAAGTAACAAATTAGTTCAATTGTGACCAGAAGCATAAACCAAAGGCAGCATGAACGGAAAGTATAATCTCATGCACATTCGTTTCGTGCTTCATCAGTAGGAGCCGGTATTACGCCCTTTAACCACTATACATTTGGGTGAAGAATATGGGATAATAAGACGGTACAATCTCCTAGACGAATGTGTAAACCTGCGAAAGTGAAGCTAACACCATATAGTCTACGACAATGCGACTTTAACGATAGCTCACACTATATAATATATAAACCGAATCTGTAAAGGATACTAACAGTATGGATATTGTGTTAGTCACCGATACCAGCATTATTGTACCGAAAAGGTACATGGTACTAACACTATGGTTTCCGAGTCGATGCATGGTACCAACATGATGGATATCAATGTATGGTATAGTTTACTGAAATTAAGATATACAAATTTTTCTGAACACCTGTTACTCTAGTAAATCCATACACTCTGGCCTTGATCGATATCAGTTATCACATTTCGCGGTAAGCATGACATCATTCAGTTCAGCTATGTTTGCATTTTATTATGACTGGCTATAAATGTAATACAAACATCGTTCATATCCGTAGTCATTACTTAAATCACCGTTATAGAAGTCCACAAAGACATGAAGGTATTCACCGAAAGACTTCAATGAATTCGGCGAAGCACAATAAAGGTTCATACCAATGCTGTATAAAAATAGTACATCCCGCATACACGTTATGGACAGCAAAGCTTTTTTATGCAAGATGACAGCCGCATCTCGGTTTTTAAACAAAAATGCTTTCACTTTGGTTTGATTTCCACTGTTCAGAGTACCGACGTCCTCTAATACTGTCCAGTATATGTGAGTATTTCTAAGTAAGTTTAACATCGCTTGTTGTAAATGAAATCTGAGTTTCTTTCACGTCCACAATCATGATTTAAATCACATCTTCCGCCCTCCGTTAAGTCAATGTAATCAATGAAAAATTTCAATAAAAATAAAATAAATTCTTAGTTTATACTGACATATGCAAGTAATTAATGGGATAGGTGTTTATATCAAGACTGCAACCTCGATTATAATAATTGTTATCACCACCCGCGCAACCAATGTTCGTTTAATTACATATTGACTATTGTTTCAGAAAAATCAAGTAACCGAAGATACGGTTAAGAACCGTCAACGTGATATGATTTGAAGTGGGAGCTATATCTTTGCACCTAAAACCATAACACAATAACTACGGACGGATTTCCGTTTTCTCGTACAAAAACTATTGCATGATAACCGCTTATTTCGTGGAATTGAATTTAATTTTATTACCTTGTACTACTATTCATAAATAAGATAATCGACCTTTCAAATCGGTAAAATAATTAAAATCTACGTATAATATTTCTGTGCAATTAATAAACTTGGAAAAATATTCTCAAATTTGAATTATTTCTGTACCATATATTTTCCTGGGGCAATTATCTATAAGACGGCAAAGTCAAAGACTGCATCTCACCTTGTCAATGTACCAGTTTAATGCGATACATTTCTCAACGACAGCCTGATTTCGTACTCAGATTATAGTCAAATACGAAGAATGTTATTTAATTACAAATAAATAATTTTTTAAATAATACTAAACGCGAATACTTTTAATTCTACTGATTTATATAGAATTTTAAATTCAAACCCTGCCAACTGTGGCAAAAAGATTGTTTTCACCTGGATAGCAAAATTGTACAGCGAGTCTCTGTTCCACTCCCAGAATTGAGGGAGCCTTGAACCAGCGGGATATTTGTCACAACTCATTTCAATTGTCAACTCAAAGCAGTTTGTGGCCAAATAGTTGTAATCCTGCATGCCTACGAATAAAGGATTTCAAATAATTAAAAATAAGGTAAACTTTAAGTTTAAAAGTAAACGCTTCAGCAAAAGATAACGTGCGCCAATCGGGTTAAATTGCTAAATAAGTTCTTTGACATATTAGACAAAATAACGGATTATCAAAGGAATTATACTTTATTTGTGCATAGGATTTGAAATCTTAAATTTAAATTATTGAGCAATTAAGTATAATAAAACCATCATGTGCAACATTTATTAGACTATCTAAACATGTTTGATCTTCACCAGTGCATTGAGGTTAATTAATATATATATATATATATATATATATATATAATAAAACATGGTGAAATTAGTAATTATATATATATATATATAATATATATATACATATATATATATAAATTGGAAAGCAAAACAAGATAGAAAAATGGAAATTAATCAAATTGCGTGTGTCACATCCAGTTCTAGCTCAATGTTTTTACGTGCTTCTTCTACTTGCATAAATCCGTCTGCAATTTTTTTATCCATAAGGCTTCGTATATGGCTAGCTCACGTTGGTTTTTTCATTTAGTAATTACTTTCAATGCTACGTCTGGAGAACATACGTGCGATGTTTCGATGATGTGTTGCACAATAGCAGACGTGTATTCATCATTTGATTTAAAACAGGCGTTCAAGTTGCAATGTTCTCTCATTCGAGTAATTAACCGTCTGGTCGATCGGCTTACGTAAGTTGATCGACAACTTGCGCATGTATATTGGTAAATAAAATTTGATATCGACATTAACGGCTGTTTCTCTTTGATTGCTGATATATATATATATATATATATATATATATATATATATATATATATATAAATGAGTTCACAATAATGACACAACAAAATTGTATTTCCTATCTTATAAAATATTTAGTTAACTTTGCAAAAATCAATAAAAAACTCCAGCTATTTTTGTATATTAAAATATAACTCTCCAATTGGGATTTCGTTTGTTCTTCAATGACGTATCAAGTATGGCTATTTAGAAATTCAATGCCGTGTAGGAACGATTTGAAAACATTCTTACCAACTTTATGTACGTAGGCAATTGCAAATTACATATACCGCGTGGTTTGAGTAATGTAGTGACTGGGTTTAAATAATGTGAAGCAAATGCGCCTTGGTTTTAACCCTGCCGCCAGCAATGTTACAAAGTAATTCATAAATGGTAGATAAACATGAAATACGTCTTTCTGTTAGATCGCAATTTTTATCATATGCAATGGTTATTTTATACCGCAAACATATATTTATTTTAAATTCACACACACACACACACACACACATATATATATATATATATATATATATATATATATATATATATATATATATATATATACAATTGTCATCATTATTGCTATTTCATCAAGTACTTCCAAGAATTTGACGTGGACAGGTCTCAAACCACCGCGTGCCTTTTTCTGCACGCTACATAAATTTATATGTCATATATCAGCTTATACATTCGATTAGCCTTTCCTGCAGGTGGAACACAATTAGTAGCACTTAAGACCTGAAATTCTCGCTAATCATTACAAATCTGTTTATAAATAACATACACCATGTCACTTGGGTAAGTTCTATTGGATTAAAGTTTAATGATAGGACTTTTATTACACATATGTTGTCAGTATAGGCTAAACATTGCATCAGATAGCCAAAAGCAATTCGTTCAATAGATCAATTTTGTCGTTATTGGAATCTTGTCAGTGACAAGTTCCAAAACTGGGCAAAATCGGTCTACTGGCTTCCTAAGTCCATGCTTAATTTATACTGACAACATACAGATAATCAGAATTTTCCGCTAAGCACTAATGCATAAATGCATATATATATATATATATATATATATATATATATATATATATATATATATATATATATATATATATATTATCTAGATTTAGTAAATTATTTACCCGACCTAAATGTGATATCTCGGGGAATTCATATGCATGTCAAAAGTTATCAGGTACTGCGTGCCTAGTAACAAATTAGTTGAAATATGAACAAAAGAATATACTAAAATCAGAAAAAACTGAAGTTATTATCTCATGCATATGCAGGTGTTGTGTTTACTATTAGGAGCAGGCACTACGGTCTTATCCCAACGTATAGTCCTGAAAATTCAGTATCATATAGGCATGTACTTTCAAATTGGTAAAAACGCGAATTTTACATAATTTGGTAATTAATGCGCGATCAGTTTTTTTAAGATAATAACAAAGATTTTAATTGATCATAATCTTAATGTGTGAGATATATTGTCATCCATTATTGTTCATGATTATGATAGTCTGTTTGTCCAAGATTTTAATCAGGCAGAAAGTATTCATAGATAGTTTAAAGTAGAAAATATTGAAAAGAGTTTGAATCGCAAACTATTCACTCATTAAAAGCCACACTTGACAAGCATAGAAAAGCTTACAGCCAAAATCATATATAACATTAAATACCATAGGGTGCCATTGCAATGTGAAGAGGTCTGAAGTTATTTCTTTTAGTTTCATTATCTATTAGGGTTTAATTATGCAAAGTAAATATCTAATTTTAATGCAACCATGCCAATGTTACATTCGAAAATTTAAAAGGACATTCGGATATATATATATGTATATATATATATATATATATATATATATATATATATATATATATATATATATATATATATATATATAGTGTGTGTGAGTGTGTGTGTTTGCACTTGTACAGGTGTGTGTTTATGTGCTAGTGATTAAATAGAGACGATATATTTCGATAAAAATTGCAACATAAATAATAATTAATGTGTTTTCATCTGATTTGGTGAATAAGTGATAGCTTCAATTTGATTACAATTTAAGCTGCTAAATTTGTCTCACTGCCTGAATACAATTACTGCTAAAATCTACAAACCACGCGTTGCTATTAGGGTGGCACAGCCCAACTCATCAACCATGTGACAGACAAGACAACATACGAGGAATTTCCATATTTGAAATATTCATAAATGAAATTCTAACAAATTGCAATCTATAAAGCGAAGATCAACACGATTGCATGCATATTTAGTTATACTCTGACATAACAGATTAAGCACACAGACAAATACCCTCACACTGTCGTAAATCAACGCTCTATAGACCAAACAACCTCCTTAGGATTATATGTATATATATAAATATATATATATATATATATATATAACTCTAGTATTCACGAAATATAGCAATAGCTGATTGTGTTGGTGGCGATAAGTTTAAGTAAATCATTTTGTGGACTTTACATAAGCACAACTCTCATTCAAATTAAGTAGTAGAAAGAAATAGCTCGACAACCGACAATCCCACATACAAACGCGTTTCAATCTACTATGTCTATTATAGCAGCACACATTATATATATATATATATATATATATATATATATATATATATATGTATATATATCATTAGAAGACGGTACTTCACCCTATACCCACTATTGTCACATATACTTGACCAAATACAGTGTGTAAAAGGCATAGTGTCGGTTCCTACTGATGAGTCGCACGAGATTATACCTTTCATTACTGCTGAATTCGTTTGCCTTCTGATCCTATTTGAATTCATTTGTTACTAGATGGGCAAAAATTAATACAAAATTTAATATATAATTATTATAATCAAGGTTGCGGTCTTGATATAAGCATCTGACCCATTAATTACTTACATAATTCAGTATAAACTAAGAATTGTATAGTGTAGAAAAAGCAATTTAGCCAGTAGACCGGTTTCGTTCTCATTGGGAACTCATCACGTACTGTCCAGAATAGGCCGCGGACAGGACTCGAACCTGAGCACGTCTGTTTCGGAATCTGGTTCTCTAGACGCTGAGCCAAATTGCCGCACACTACAAACAATTTCTAGTTATATACGATCTAGTGTAACTTGGTTAGTCATTTTTACTTTAGGTGGAGCTCATATGCCATCCATTTAGACCCAAAGTTTCCACTAACTATCCAAAATCTGCCTTTACTAAACAGACACCACACTCCATGGGTAAGTGGTATTGAGATGAACTTTTATATAATTAAACGAACATCGGTTGCGCTTGCAGTGATAACAATTATTATAATTAGGTTGCTAAGTGGTTAGAGCACCAGATTTCGAAGCAGACGTGCCCTGTCCACGGCAAATTCTGGTAAGTACATGATGAGTTCCCAATAAGAACGAAACCGGTCTACTGGATGAATTTCCTTTTCTACACTATACAATTATTACATTTTACTGACATATCTAAGTAATTAATGGTTAAGGTGCTTATATCAAGATCGCAACTTAGTTCATAATAATTGATATCACTGATTGGCAACCAATGTTCGTTTAATTATACAAATGTTCATTTCAATCCCAATTCCCCATGTAGTGTGGTGTTTGTTCAGTAATCAAAGATTTTAATGGTTTTTTGAAAGTTTGAGTCAAAATGGATGCCATATGAGCTCCACCTAAGGTAAAGCTGACTAACCAAGGTACGTTAGTTAGTATACAACTGAAAATTGTGTGTTGTATGCAACAGGACGGTTGAGTGGTTAGAGCACCAGATTCTGCAGCAGACGTGCCCAGGTTTGAGCCCTGTCCGCGGCAGATTCTGATCAGTACGTGACGAGTTCCCAAAAAGGACGAAACCGGTCTGCTGGATGAATTGCCCTTACTTGACTATACATTTCTTAGTTTATACTGACATATGTAGGTAACGAATGGGTCAGGTGCTTATATCAATATCGCAACCTTGATTATGGTAATTGTTATCACCGCCCACGCAACCAATGTTTGTGTAATGAAAATATATTGTTCGTAAAATGAAATGTTTGACACGTATCCCGAGATATCCTACATACATTTTATTTTATTGAAAATATTGGTTTAACACGTTCTAAGCAGTCTCGAAAATAATTTTTTCAGATTTCGCAACAGTTACTTCAGTTAATCAATTAAAATATCAATTATTTTGCATGTGTGGACAACATTTTGAAACATCAAATTTTCTTGCGTCAAATAAGCACCAATCCAATATTTATTTAAACAATTTCAAAAGTATGCTATATATACCTTTACTTTATTATATTTCTTTATTTTTTGATGATTTATCGTAGCAGCGTGTTTTTACATTTATGTTGACGGTATAAACTAAACGTTGCGTAAGATATCAATTGCTATTCGTCGACAAGATTTGTTACCAGATTTGGCGCGTTCACCAATGAAACTGGGACCATTTATTTTAGTCTTACGCCACCGAAGCTTAGCGTCGCATTTGTCGAAGAGTGACGACTGAAAACGATAGCGGTCTATTTTAGAAACCGAATTTTTTATTTTATGCTACGCACGATTTATGTAATAACAGTTTACTGTGAGGCATTTCTTATCATGACAGAACGGCGATGAACAGTTGAAATTATAAGTAAAACTCGATACCCCAGTAGAATTAACTGAGGGAAAGACTAACAACATGGAAGATTGGACAAAAATACTAAAAGAAGCATGCAATTTACGGCACGGTCGCCAACGAATGTGGGACTATTGATTTTAGTTTTACGATTCATCCATTACGCCACCGAAGCCAGAGGGCGCATTCGTCAAAGAGTGACTACTAAGAACGAAACCGGTCTTATTGCTAAATTGAATTTTGTATTTAATACTACGCAAAATTTACATAATAAAAGTTTGTTGTGAGGCCTTTGTTATCAGGACTGAACGGCGATAAATAGATGAAAACATAAGTAAAAATCGATACCTAAGTAGATCAATCTGAAGAAAAGACTAACAAAAAAGAAGGTTGGATAATTTTGCTTTCCATATATATGAAATGCGGTTTGATCATCGCTAGCCGATTTGCCGTCGTACTCTGATGATGATCATGGAAGGTCGAAACGTGTCAGTGCGTTGCGAAAGGCGGTAGTTTTGTTATGCTGTTCGACGACTGGTTAAATACAATGGAATTGGTGTTTACTTCAAGCTCGCAAACTTGATTTAAAGAAAGGTTGGATAAAAACTTAAAGAAGCATGCAATGCACGACTTTGATGGCGTGTAAAATCTAAATGCTGCCGACGAGTGCTCTATAAGATTGAAATTGTTGTAATTAATGTTAAGATATGCTTCGTTTGTACTGATAAACATAAATGTGTGTGTGTGTGTTTAACTATTTACTAGAAGAGAAAAAGAGCATTTACATTTATTGGAATCAATTATTTGAAAATTAAATAAAAGATGACAATCAAATATAAATTCTGGTGAACTCGTCAGTACAACATATTACAAACTAATTGTCCAAATCACATATAGAATGTGCATCTTGTTAACTGCCATGATTTGTTTAACAATGTCTAATTTATTGGCATTGGTTCTTTGTTAATTGTCCAAATCCGGTTTCATCATGAGTGTCCCACGCACATTAAATAATTACCATCCGATAATATAAGTACTTTTTATCTTTATGTATATCATCAGGGTTGTTAATTTATTATTAAAATGACGACAGTGGATACGAGCGCGTTGTTATGCAAAGCAAGTACCGGGTACTTAAACTATTTCCTGTCGGGCAGCGTAAAAATCTTTTCTTATAAAAATACATTATGATTACCGTATTAAATATTTATTTGTCTTTTTTCTGTTATTTGTTGATATTCCTTGTCTTATGCAACTTAATTTGATCATATGAATTATGATCGATTGCAGATTTTGAAATTATTAGAAATTGAATTGGCTTAACTAATGTTTGTTGAGAAGAACCAATACATATGAATCTGTGTATTTGATGTTGCGCAACTTGTAAAAAATTGATTCAAATAGAACCCGAAGGATGAATCAAACGCAGCATGAATGGAACGTCGAACCACATGTGCACACCCATTTAGTGCTTACTGGCGACTGAACAGTGGGAGCCGGTGTTGTTCCCAATATTTAGGTAAATAATATAAGACCTGATGGAACAATCTTCTATGAGAATGTGTTAATATGCAGTAGAAGTACTAACTTCATATGAAGCCTTCGACTATGCGACTTCAAAGTCAACTCATTATATATAATATATACACCGGGCTTTTCAAGAATAAAGGTCACCAACAATATGGATTTCAAAGCATGCTAAAATTAGTTTTGCAACGATCCGATTGATCTTCATTTCCAAATACGCATCTGTTTTGTCTTGGATCAGGCTGGGTGCCTATTCGTTTCTTTCTTCCGAAGGCTTCAACCTCGTTCATACCAATCACTGGAAATGAGGTGCGATCTAATTTTCGTTGGCTGGCGACGTTTCGATATGACTTTTATCATATCATTCTGTTTCTATTTGAAATAATTTGTTTTTAGGCACTCAATAACTAACATATAACTGAACAGGCTTTCATACATATTTACTTGAAACCATCAATGCAGGTCATTTACGAGAGAAGACATTGACGCAGATAAAGAAATCGCCTAGATGCATTAGGTCCTCATAATGATTTAGCACTCAATTTTGGACATTTGGCTAAATTATCCATCACCGATTCTCGTGTTTAATGGTATTGCATCTCTAAATTTATGGTTCCATTTTAATCATTTTTTACTACGCATGTAATACCTTACACATAATTGAACAGGCTTTCGACATCTGCAAAGAGCCCTTTCGTGCATATAGTATTACAACTATAAATAAATGCCATTGCCGTGAGAAGGCATTGATATTGATAATGAAATCGCCTCGGTGTAATTGGTCTTTATAATGATTTAGCACTCAATTATTTACATTTGGCCAAATTGCCTATCTCAGATACTCGTGATTGATGGTATTGCGACTGCAAATTTCTCGTACCACTTTGACTAATTTTTCATTAGGCACGCAATATCTAATACATGTTCTAATAGGATTTCGATGGTTGCAAAGACCCCTTTCATGCATATTTAATTTAAACCATTAATAAAATTCATTGTTGTTGGATGACATTGATGCAAATATTGAAATCGCCTCATTTGTTCAAATTGGATAGATTGCCTATCTCGGAAACACGTGTTTGATAGTTTTGTTTCTAAATATATCTGGTTCCATTTTAACCAATTCCTTACAAGACACGAAATATTTGTAAAATAAATGAATGGGGGTTTGACGGTTGCAAATACTCCTTGCACGCATATTCATTTGAAGCTATAAATACAAGTCATTGATATGCTAACTCAATGATGCAGCTAATGGAATCACTTCGCAGCAATAGATCCTCAAGATGACTTAACACTGAATTGTTTATACTTTGCTAAATTGCTTATCTCTGATACTCGTGTGTGATGGTTTTGCACGTAAAAATTTTGAAATTACAGAGGATTATGTGCTATGTGCGTTTCGTATTTAAGAAGGGATAGTTTGCACAACTTAATCTGGATACTATGACAGTGATTTCTTTTTATGGGAATCTGTTGTTGAATTGCGGAAGTTTCGTAAATTTGTATGGTTCACTTTGTTATCGCTTTATATAGTACACGGAAATGCGTTATTACTGAGTAACTCAGTGACTCCAGTGTGCAATCAGCTATGCCCGGGATTTGCTTGGAGGAACAATGCTATTCCGAATAAGCTGTTGTGTTTAGTGCTAATTATCCGGTTTGACCAACCGTTTATTGGCACCACCTAGGCACGATCATTTTGCAAATGCAAAATATTCAGATAATGATGGATTTGGAAAGGTAGTTAATCGCCTCCTCTAAACCTAAAAATCTGTGCATGTTAGCTATTAAGTCGCAAATTTACATTACAAAAGTTGGCGTTATTCTTCGTTATTTTATAAAAACTGCAAGTTTACATTTCAAAAACAATTCCGCAGCGGCCTTGTCGCTGTTTATTTCATACAATATTGCCGATGGTGGAATAATTAATAAAAACACGCTGTTGTGATAGATTTTAAACATCATGAGATATTCAAGTATGTATTAGGTGTTGGAACCTAGTAACAAATTAGTTAACTTGTGACCAGAAGGATAAACCAAAGGCAGCATGAACGGAAATTATAATCTCATGCACATTCGTTTCGTGCTTACTAGCGACTCATCAGAAGGAGCCGGTATTACGCCCTTTAACCACTATATATTTGGGAGAGGAATGTGGGATAATAGAACGATACAATCTCCTATGTGGAATAGTAGGATGATACAATCTCCTATGTGGGATAATAGGACGATACACATTCCTCACCCAAATATGTTGTGGTTAAAGGGCGTAATACCGGCTCCTACTGATGAAACGCGAGTAAGCACGAAACGAATGTGCATGAGATTATACTTTCCGTTCATGCTGCCTTTGGTTTATCCTTCTGGTCACAACTGAGCTAATTTGTTACTAGGTTCGCAACACCTAATACATACTTGCATATATATTAGTTCTCCGCAACAAACAGTATTTAACTATTATGAGATATTCACCTACATGTACGTCATAACTAATTATGTTGGATGCGTTGCTGATATGGTGATACAAAATAAAATGCATTTCTACATTTATATAGTACTTTTTTACATATTGTTTTAAGTAGCTGTTTTTTCTCATTATTTGGATTATTACATAATCATCCGTATGGGGAACAATAAAGGTGACATAATTTTCTACAAATTTGGCCAGGCAAACATGGCAAAGTTGAAAGAATGGACAAACTTATGTGACAAGTACGTCAAATGCAACTTGTTAAAAGAAGAATATTGAATCATCACTTTACTGGACATAGAAATATATCATAATATGACGAAATTTTTAGCGGCCTTTTACAACTACACAATATATTTTTTTTAAAGTTCTGTATTAACGCAACTGCAAAAAAATTCCGACGGATGCATCCGGATGATTTGCTTTGATTATAAGCTGGAGAAAAGATTCAAGAGCATAAGAATCAGTCATCGGGAGAGTGGGTATGCAGAGTAGTTCACTAAAGTAACCAAAAAAGGTCATTTACAGCACTGAGTTCACTCCGTCATTACTCCGTATGGGTTAAAACTAATAGCTCTGCTCAATTCAAGCGCAAATTTCCTAAATGCTGATGAAAACTTCAAATTAAGCTCACGCGGAACTTCGCGATTAGACTCAAAAAGATGTCTTAACCATTAAGCCTAACCACGTTTAGTCAACAAATTTACCACATCGTGCAATAACCAGCGTATATACCACCCAGGTGGGTAGCTCCGAATCAGACGTGCCCAGATTTGAGCCCTGTCCATGTCGAATTCTGGACAGTATGTGAAATGTTCTAGTTCTACTGTATGAATTGCCTTTTCTGCTCTATACAATGCTTGGTTTATACCGATAAATATAGGTGAATAATGGCACACGTTTTTATACCAAAATCGCAAACTTGATTTAAATAATTGTTGTCACCGCCTGCGCAACCACTGTTCGTTTAGGTAAGAGAATTTATGGCTTTCTGTCAAGAAGGCAGCAAATGCCATACTTTAGCATAGCATAGTTGTATAGTCAATAGATGCCGTTCATTTGACAAAATCTGATGCTTTATTTAATTTCAACAAGGCCACGTTTTTAAAGGCTAAACCCATCAAAAAATGAGTAATATGGCCAACTATTTCAGCACAATTTTAGCTTTTGTTCTAGAAGTCCGCATAAATAGCATTAGAAACAATGGAGTGATCAAGCGTATTAATGCATTGAAATTGATTAACAAGAAATACATGTAACATTTCACATCTTATGCATACTCGAATAAAAATGGAATACAATTTTGTTCCAAACTATCGAGAATGAAACACTAATCATAGGAAATAGAGGCAAATAGTGCATTTTCGCCTAATGCAACTAACGCATCATCATATACAATATTAGTAGCAATTAGCTAACCGGTAATTTAAAAAAAATTAGGTATATATATATATCTAAATCAAACTAATTTGCATAGAAAAAATTGCATTGCATAAAACACGGACAATTGACAGACAAATAAATTGAGGAGCAATAAATTTTTTTCTCCAGTCAGCATTGATATATGTTACATAACACAAAGCCCAGATATATTCCCATGGGAACTATTGCATGCGAACAGATCACTCACAGCCAATTCGCAAATAAATGACTGACATAAAATCAGCGCTTCTACACTGGGCATTTATGTACTATCTTTGGCAGATTTTTAGATCTAAATTTCTTATTTTATTTCTAACGTGGTTACGCAAAGTATTAGTGAATCACAATGAATCCAAAAAACACTCTTAATTTATTTTGAAAAACAAATGTTTTATTTTATCTCATAATGAATCATTAGATAAATTTCCTAAAGCAAACAATATGCCTGTTATATATATATATATATATATATATATATATATATATATATATATATATTTATTTATTTATTTATACATGTATATGTGTTTTGAATCATCATTAAGCAGACATTTCTGTGTTATCATACTTACAGTTTTCAATACGATTAATTTGTGTGCTATATTCCGGTTTAAAATTTCATTTGTCTTATTTTTTAACATTTATTCTTAAAATCAGAAAAATTTTGAATGTTTGCTAAATTGTGCATGCTTTCCGCATTTAATGCAAATTTGACTCGAATTTATACTTCCGTTAGAATTATTGCATTTCTCGAAGATACAAAAGCTCATAAAATAATGAATCTGGCATGCTTTGGAAGAACGTTTAATGTGACTTAGAAAGGGACGCGTATTGAACCTGTTTACAAAGAGATGGAAATGTTTTAGGAAGTATATCTGATTAGAAAACATTAAACAAGTGTTGCAGATGGAAGTCTGTCACTTAAGCCAGCTACGCAGAAGTGAATCTTTCTGCAGACAAATTAACTTACAGCCGTAATAAAGTGCGTCAACGAGCCTTAAGTGCACTTTGTAATATCTATTCCTACTCTTATGACCATTCCCCATCTTTTAAAAAACAAACATAAAATGTGCAATGTTTATTTTTCCATGCTGTAGACAAATTTTCGAGAGAAAAAACTGATATAAAAAATACACTCATATATATATATATATATATATATATATATATATATATATATATATATATATAATTATATAATCTAAGCATTACAAAAGTCTTTTTTACATATTTAAGTTGTGATTGTAAAAACAGTGCATAAGTTATTGAGGCAAAATCGTCAAATAGATCAATTTTGTTTTTACTAGAATCTCGTCACGTAATTGGCAGTGAATGAGTGAAAGGTCAGAAACAAATATTCCTCGGTTCTAGACCCAGTCTTGAAAATTTCTGACAAATACTTGAAGTGTTTCCAATAAATACATAACCTGTCTACGTTTATAGATTTCCTTTGTGAACTTGAGTAATATACAGTTGATAATGGCTATATATATATATATATATATATATATATATATATATATATTGATAGTTTCTAATTTCACCATTTTTAAAATGTAAGAACAAAACAACGTACTCCATGGAATAACATTTATTAATAAATCTTATTTCTACCAGTATCTACAGCCATTATTCTGGATTCGTTAGTATATTCGTTCATTCAATCCCACTGTACATGTGTTGTAACCAATCTCCTCTTCGTTATTCAGCCTTTGTTTTGCGCTAATGACGTTACGCAAAGGGTGGTCTAAGTGCACAAAAGTAGTGGTCTAAATTGCGCAAAACAAAGGCTAGAATAACGAAGAGGAGATTGGTTACAACACATGTACAGTGGGATTGAATGAACGAATATACTAACGAATCCAGAATAATGGCTGTAGATACTGGTAGAAATAAGATTTATTAATAAATGTTATTCCATAGAGCACGTTGTTTTGTTCTTATATATATATATATATATATATATATATATATATATATATATATATATATAGTATATATGCAATATCCAATTCCTACCATAAAATATTAATCAATATAAATTTTCGAGTAGCATGCTGTCTGTTTTATCATATATATATATATATATATATATATATATATATATATATATATATATATATATATATATATATATATATATATATATATATATATATATATATATATATATATATAGAAAGAGAGCGAGTCGCAGACCACGAAACAAATGCTACTACGGTTCGATTCCCGTCCGCGGCAAAATTATGGTCTGCATTTGAAGAGATCCAAAAAAATATGAAAGAGGTCATCTGGTTGAATGGCCTATGCCTTGGTAAAAATTGCTCAGATTATAGAGTAAAATGTACGTATAATGCAATGTGTGTTTATACCAAGCCAGAAAACTTGATTTTAAAAGTAGTAACCACTAAACACGTAATCAATAATTGCTTAATTCTATTACTCTTCAGTTCAGTAACGCTTCCTCAAATTTGAGTTGTTCAATAGTTATAGATTATGTGTGGCTAGTTTGGAAATTAGGCCTATAAAGATTTCACATCGGCCCCCAATGAAGGGAGGGAAATCTAAAAACATAAGCTAGAATGTAATTGAAAATTGAGTATAATGTGCGGCAGTGTGGCGCAAAGTATAGTCACAATCACCAGAGTAAGCGTTCCCTGATTCAAGCCTCGTCAACGGAGAAAATGTAGACTGTAATTGAAGATTTCCTAATAGAGACGAAACCGGTCTGCTGGATAAATTGCCTTTTCTACATTTTAAAAAGTTTCGTTTAAACTGACAAATATATACACAATGGGACTGGTATGTATATCAAAACTGCAGCAGTAATTTTAAAAAAATAATAGTAATAATATGAAAAATGATTGCGCAATGAATGTATCAGAGTAATTTTTAAACGAAATTAATTATTCTGATACTGTGTATAGCATAAATACCTGACCCATGAAGTGACCAAATTTTGATTGTTCTCTGTTCCACTGTTCCCAAGCCTCAGAATTCATTTATTATTCATCATACAAATATACGTAAACTATAAAAGAGTGTGTGCCATTACGTTCAACCGCTCCATTTAAACTCAAGACTAACTAATCACAAAATGGCTACTGTTGCTTCACTGTATAGATGTGTGTCGCATGTTTCTGCGTGCGTATAACTGAATACTGTTCAATTTACACACACACTCACGCAAACAAAGACATTCTAGTGAAGCGTCATTTGCCAAACATTGGTATAAATTTAGTTTTTTAAAAAATTAACTCTAACACTTTCTTCATTATTTTGTAATGCCGCGTTTTATGTACACGGGTTATAGGTTCGCACCAACAGTATCACAAATTGCTGTGTGTATATGTCACTATTGGCCTGTTGATGGAACAGCAATTCGTGTTCTGAAACGTTGCCATTAAACAAAGATTACGTAACACCGGATTTCCAATGGTTAGTATGAACGACGTTGAAGCCTTCGGGAGAAAAGGACGAATACACAACCAGCTGGATCGAAGACAAAACGCGGCATTGCAAATATGATGCTGGCACCAAGCAAAAATTCAAAGAATACCTTCTTCATTAGTTAATCATTATTTGGATAATGATAAATTGTGAATTAAGAAAGTATTCGGGAATGGTCATAGAAATTTTGCCTGCAGAAAAATGGAATTAGAAACCATTCCGCGTTAGTCGCAGTTTGAATTAGGTAATTCAATCAATTTTTTTCCAATATTAGCGTTTTGATCACAATTTTGAACCATTAGTTTATTCACAAACTTGCCAATATTAATTGCATTGTCGTCATTTGGACTCAGCTCATAATGGTACAACCATAAATGTAAATGACTCGTGGATAAAATAGGGTGAGCAATAGTCATAAATTTCGATTAGGACTCTAATATTACTCTCGCAAGAACACATAAACGTGCATCAAACATTTAAAAGGGACACAGTATCCTGAAGAAAGTTGAAGCGGCATTAACACGCAAATTTATTGCTGCCAGTTTACGAGTGTTATATAAAGTAACACACTTGGCTTTACCCGAAATCGAACGGAGACAGCCGTTAATATTGACATCAATTATTATTTACCACTAAACGTGCGCGAGTTGACGATCAACTTGATTAGGCTAATTGATCAGACGATTAATTACTCGAATGAGAGAACATAGCATCTAAAACGCCGATTTTAAATCAAATGGTAACTAAACGTTTGAAATTGCGCAACACATCTTTGAAACCCAAAACGTATGTTCTGTAGACGTAGCATTTAAGATAATTACTAAATTCAATATCAGAAAGGAGCTAGCCACATACTAAGCTTCATGGATAAATAAATTGCAGCCGGATTTATGCAGCAGAAGAAGCATTGAGCTTCAACTGGTGATATACGCCATTGATTGTTTATTCCCTTACCTCACACACACGCACACACACAAATATATATATATATATATATATATATATATATATATATATATATATATATATATATATGTGTGTGTGTGTGTGTATTGAAAAAGCGTTTCTTGCTTAACTCGAGATGTAACTAAGGTGACGTTTATTCAAAAAATATAAAATATCTATCTTCGAACATTAATTTTGTACAGTGCGAATGTCTTTGTAAAGCATAAGCTAAAAATATATCGTAACAACGAGGCGCACTAGCGAAAATATTATAATTTTAAAAGGATTAGCGTCTCATTGCACAGTATACTAATGACAAGAGGTTTGCTATGCTACAAAATGTGTAAATTCGCTCGGCGCGATAACCGAGCTTCACCTTCAGCTTGTATGCGCGAGCAAGAATTATGCTGAAAACTATCTGCACAATCGACTGAAAAAGTGTAATTGATCTTTAAATCAAGTTTGAGAGCTTGAAGTAAACACCAATCCCTTTGTATTTGGCCAGTCGTCGGACAACATAACTAAACTACCGCCAGTCGCAACTCACTGACGCGTTTATTTATCCAAACGTCAATTAACATAAAAAACTACCGCCAGTCGCAACGCACTGACGCGTTTATTTAACCAGTCGTCGAAAAACATGAGAGCGGCATATCTAACTTTGATTTCCATACATATTCAATGCGGTTTTATCCTCGAAAGTCAGTTTTCCGTCGTACTCTGATGAACATCATGGAAGGTCGAAATGTATTAGTGCGTTGCGGCTGCGGTAGTTTTGTTATGTAGTTCGACGACTGATTAAATACAATGAGATTGGTGTTTACTTTAAGCTCGCAAACTATATTTAAAGAAATGTTACCACTACCCGCGCAATCAATTATTGTTTAAGTGTAATTGAACTATTATATATTGTACCCTTCCTGTGTGCAAAAACAAAAAGAAATTTTATCAGATACAAGAAACATTTCTTTCGCATTGTCTTCTCAAATATCTACTAATGAACATATCTTTATATATAAATTGGAAAGCAAAACAAGATAGAAATATGTGAACATAGAAAGAGTGTGAAAAATAGAAACCAATCAAATTGCGTGCGTCACATCCAGTTCAAGCTCAATGTTTGTACGTGCTTCTTCTGCTTACATAAATCCGGCTGCAATTTGTTTATCCATAAGACTTCGTATGTGGCTAGCTCCCTTTTGTTTTTGCATTTAGTAATTACTTTGAATGCTACGTCTGGAAAACATACGTGCGATGTTTCGATGATGTGTTGCGCAATAGCAGACGTGTATTCACCATTTGATTTAAAACAGGCGTTCAAGTTGCAATGTTCTCTCATTAGAGTAATTAACCGTCTGGTCGATCGGCCTACGTAAGTTGATCGACAACTTGCGCATGTATATTGGTAAATAATAGTTGATATCGACATTAACGGTTGTTTCCCTTTGATTGCTGGCAAAGGCAAGTGTGTTACCCTAAATAACACTCGTAGTTGAGCTGCATTTAATGTGCGTGTTAATGCTGCTTCAACTTTCTTTTGTGTCATTCGGGAAACTGCATCCCCCTTAAATGAGATTTTTAGGTAGACTGTTTTCTTTTCTGGCCCATTATACGTCTGTTTCTGTTTAATTCCCCTTTTAATAATTGATTCAATTAATGGTCTGGGATAGCTATTAGACATTAAATCGTTAATTGCTTTATTATATTCATTTTCTTTAGAATCTTGACTAACCAACCTGTCAATTCTTGAAAAGCAACCACGAACTATTGATAATTTATATTGAAATGGCACAAAACTGCTGTAATGCAAATACAGTGCAGACCATGTTGGTTTATGGTAAATTGTTCTGTTTAATTTACCATTAGTTTCTTTCTTTAACAGTACATCTAGGAAAGGCAGACAGTCATCTTTCTCGTGCTCTGACGTGAAGCCGATATTCTTATGTGCTTTGTTGAAACTTTGAAGCAATGTTCGTGGTTGCGACCTGTTCTTATGTACAAGAAATATATCATCCACGTACCGTATATATTGAGCACATTTACTTATGTCACTTTTTAATGATGTATTTTCTAGGTGCCCGAGAAAAATCTCAGCCAACACTGGAGATAAGAGGCTTCCCATTGCCACACCATCAGTCTGTTTGTAGATGCTTCCATTAAAACGAAACCGTACGTCTTTCGTGCATAATAAAATAAGCTTGCGTAGAGTGTGACCTGGCAGTTTCCCGAATGACACAAAAGAAAGTTGAAACAGCATTAACACGCACATTCAATGCAGCTAAACTACGAGTGTTATTTATGGTAACACACTTGCCTTTGCCAGCAATCAAAGAGAAACAATCTTTAATGCCGACATCAAATATAATTTACCAATATACATGCGCAAATTGTCGATCCCGGCACCTGCTCTGGAGACTCGACTGAAGAACATTACAACGCCAGTTCATCAAATGGTGAATCCCGTCTGACAATACACAACATCATCATCACACATTCTTTCCAGACGTAGCGTCAAAATTACTAAGCTCAAACAAAGGGGAGCTAGCCACCTACGAAGCCTTCTGGATGAAAGCAAAGTGCGGCCGAGTTACTAACAGTAAACAATACAAGCATTGAGCTTGAACTGATGTTGCCAATGTGTGGTTTCAGTTTTTCTCCTCTCTCTATGTTCACATATTTCTATTTTTTTTATCCAATAATATAAAGATATGTTCATGAGTAGATATTTGAGAAGACAATGCGAAAGAAATATTTCTTATATCTGATAAAATTTCTTTTTGTTTTTGCACATAGGAAGGGTACAATGAATTTAATTAAAGCTCGTATTTCAAAAGAATTGATCTATTATAGGTAAAAATACCGTTATATGCTTTAATTAACGGTAATTCTCGTTGTTACCATCTTGGTTTGACTACCTAAGATCCATTTTAATGCAACTGTGAATAATTGTACACAGTTTTACAAATTATTTACCACAATTCAGTTTATGAAGCGTATTCGTACTCCAAAAGCTTTAAAATCGATTGAACCGGGCAGATACGGCAGAGAATAGTCACCTGTAATTTGTTTTTTTGCCTTAAATCTAGATATTCGACCCACCACTTTCATTTAATTAAATCCCTCTGTCGTGAAAATTAGGCAGCCTAAAAGAATAATTTCACTCACAATAACTTCTTAGTTTTATAGGAAATTATGCTAACTTAATGCACGATTTCTCATATCACAGAGTTTAGGTTTTCTTGTATATGAGACATTTCTTGCTTCATCGAAAAACCTAGTGCCTTCCCCCCATTGATTCCGTATTTACCGTGGAATATCCTAATTACAATGTTTAAATTCTTTTGAATTTTTTGCAGTAGCTATATTTAAATGCTCGTATTCGATTAATTTTCACCTCTTTTCCACCCACGCACCTAATTTAAAAAAGGAAGACTTCATTGTGCCAATCTCAAATAAGAACCAAAATATTCTTTTCAATGAAAAGAATAACCACGATGAGCATAGTATTCAGTAGAAGTCAACCAACCAACTAGCAAAAGACTCAACATCGAAATAACCATGCAAGAGTTAAAATTAGAGCATAGTAAAGACGGAAAAAAGCAAACTATAAAACAAAATTCGTGCGCGTTTGTTTTAGAAATTTAAAATAGAAACATACATACACAAACAAACAAACAAACAAACACAACTTAAAACGTTCTCAGGACCAATCAAACACGTCCATAGAAGAACACTCTTGCATACGCATTTGTATCTGAGTTGAATTCATGTAAATAAATCGATACTCACTAGCAGATTACATTTAAGGCAATTGCAAAGCGTATAATGCAATTGGCGAATAATTAATTTCTTGCTGAACAAAATTTAGCTAGATACTCAAAGAAGCAAAATATTGGAAGCTCAATAATGGGAAAATGTAATAATAGAAATTAGGAAATGCAATTTTGCATTTTAACCTAAATCAGAAAATGTAAAATAAAAGAATTACAATATTAATAACTAGCATTATAAATATTAATCAATAAATAGAATTTAGATTATTATTAAACTAATAATTCGCTTAGATTTATTCTCTCATAAAGCTATTCCGCATAATCTTTACATATTGCAATTAAATTCAATACTATTTTACTGAGAAGTATTAATGTATGGCTGTCTAATTTCACAAATGAATACCGGATTATACTTAAATAATGAAAAATAATTTTAACGAGTAAGCAACTAATACAAATTGTCTAACGCATAGAGCAAAAAACGTTTATCATACTTTAGTAATGATAAATATGAATTAAAAAAATTCAGTCAAAATAATTTAAAATTGCTATCCTAATTATGGTAAAATGGCAAATAAAGACGAAGATATCTTCTAACTTAACAAATGGCGTAGAAATGTAAAAAATTAGACGTACACACATGGTGTTCAAATATTTAAAATCTATTTTAAGACAAATTTAAAATAAGTGTGTGCAAGATAAAATTCGATTTTGTTCAAATTTAGCCGTTATTAAGTCTTTGCTCGTACTTTACGAATGCGTAGGCGTCTGGTTTGCATAACATTGTCTGCTACAACACTGCTTCATTCATTTGAATTTAAACGTTCTCGATCCTACTGCACAATGCCTACTTTTTAAAAAAAATTCACAAACTTAAACTAGGATAAATTACGAAGTTCCACCACGAAAATCCAGTGCCAATAATGCAGAATTCACCAGGCTTTTATTATTTCAACAAGCTAACGACATTTTCTTTTAATCAAGGTTGCGACCTTGTTACAAAAACCTGACCCATTATGAGCATACATTTTTCAGTTTAAACTAAGCATTTTATAGTGCAGAAAAGGCAATTCATACAGTATATCAGTTTCGTCCTTATTGGGAACTCATCACGTACTGTCCAGAATTTGCTGCGTACAGCGCAAAAAAATAAGAAGACCGGTTTCGTTCTTATTGGG
Source organism: Eudiplozoon nipponicum (assembly GCA_029291075.1). Lineage (NCBI taxonomy): Eukaryota > Metazoa > Platyhelminthes > Monogenea > Mazocraeidea > Diplozoidae > Eudiplozoon > Eudiplozoon nipponicum. The sequence goes on along the minus strand of JAQBSW010003872.1, from coordinate 17,129 downwards.
AACTCATCACGTACTGGTCAGATTGTGCCGCGTACAGGGTGAGACCCTGGGCACGTCTGTTTCGGAATGTGTGCACTTACCACTAGGTTACTCTGTTACACACTACACACAATATTCAGCTAACAGCATGATTACGACATTTTTCCCATAAATTTTCCAATGTTTTGTCAAATTAAAGTGTAACGTGAGCATTTTACATAGCGAAAAAGTAAAGTTCCATCACATTATTTCTAGCGAAATTCTTACTCACTTCAGGACAGACGTCGAAGACGTCGTGGAAGAATGGCGAGCGTGGTATATAAATTAAATTTTAAGTCAATACTAATTCCTATGTAAGAAATGTTCTTTTATATTTACAAACGCGGCCATACGTTAAACGAGCCGGCCAGTCAATTTGCACCTAATTGATGGCTCTTTATGCTCAGCTGATAATGTAACAAACCAAACATGGACAATATAATCATTTACAAAGCTGTTTAATTGTTAGCAACAAAGCGCGTGATTATCCAAACTGCTCCGGATTAAGAAACAGATCAGCAATGTGGCTGTCTTAAAGACCACTGACTCGATGCTAATAGGCATAACTGGGTAATTTCACGAACGCAGCTAAGACGAGACTTGTAGAATTGCAGAAGTTTTGTCTCACCAAATAATGTAGGTATTAAGATATTAGGCTTCAGATTAAATTCGCCCATAATGAATGTTTTCAGAACGTGCATTTTCAAGCAATACCGGTTTGGTTACGACACATGCATAGTTGATGGAAATCTGGACCTTGTATTTTATTTCTAAGTAAGCAGGTTATAACCATAGAGCAGTACTCCTTCAAGTGACCAAAGGATTTCTGGTAGGGAATGACCGATGTGATCATGAAAACCGAGCCTTATTTCATGTAAAGAAATGGTGTAAATTTGCCTCGCATTGTTCCGACTGGCTAACTCCGAATCAATTGAGCTCCAGTTCAAGCCCTGTCCGCGGTAAAAGTCTGGACAGTACAGGCAGATTTCTTAATAAGGACGAAACCGGCTAACTGTATGAATTTCCTTTGCTAACATATACAAAGTTTAGGCTATATGGAAACATAAATCTTTAATAAGATTTTTTAAATATCTAGCTCGCTAATTTGATTTGAATAATCAATCTATTTTAGCATGCCAGCCTATGATATACCGCCAATGCAAATTCGCTCATTCATCGGAGAATATTAATTTGATTGATTTTCAGACTATTACCTTATGACGTCGCCCATATCAAGTATTTCGTTATGTGTAACCTAAATCGGCATAGAGATGAGGTTCAGCTACATCACTACTATACCCGAGGAACATTGGCTACTGTCACAATTTCTAGCTCTTTGAGATTGGTTATACCCGTGACAGATGATGCTGTAATAGTTAGAACAAGCACAACAGATTATCAGTTGTTGCATTATTTAATTTTTAATTAGCAACCTTATAATGTCCTTCTCTATACACATTGGATGCGATATGAGATATTGATCCTAGTATTTGGTTACATACACATTTTACTCAGTGGACTTAAGTTTCAATAAATCTTCGTTTGAATGACAATCAATAAATAAAGCCATAACTATGCCAATGTTCGTCAACTTGCGAAAAGTAGCAATTTTAGAAAAATTGTCATTTATCAATGACCACCACGCTTTATGCGATTCTTTCAAACCAACTGGCACTCATAACCATTAGGTGAAGTTCGTTCAGTAACAGTCAAGAAGTTGGAATGTATTTCATACAGAATAATATTTATTAGAACTCCATGGAACAACTAGCGGTGAAAATGAGAAATGGTCCAATAATGAGTGTTAATCGTTGGCTTACTTACCATTATAACCAGCTAGATTCCTGAGATACAGTGTTTAAATGTTATTTCCGACTATCTATTTCCCGTTAAATTTGTGTTACACACTCACTCTCTTTTATTTGAATACCTTGATAAACTACAATAAATTTTATACAATGACACGTAAATAATTACGAACATAGCAGTTAAAAGTTGCAGCTTCCATTCCCAATCTAACATTATATGTGGAAAGGAAAACTTTGCTTGAAAACAATGAAATTTCTAGGTGATCATTCGTTTAATAAGTCAACTATTAAAAGACTGCAAAATCCATAGCATCCATGCGAAAATTGAAATTTTATACTCTCTAAATGGCGAATTAAATGTGAGGTTTCTTTAATTAAAATAGAGTTTCCGATAGACAAGAATGGGTTAGAAGATCTGGTTCGGTCAATCTAAATGCGAACAAAAATGTTTGTATTTTTAATGATTGATAGGCAGAATAAACAATAGATATGCAGACTTTAGTGTTAGGGATCGTTCAATGAATTCATTTTGAAATAAAAAATGCATTAGATGATATTGTACTTAAGACTAATGTTTAAATTGTTGTCAAATAAATAACAAGATTAATTTAGCCCTGCCTACCTCCAGCAAGTGGATACCAATTCGCACCGTTGGTGATTCCATGATCGAAACTGATATCGTCCATGCACTTCTTGCCTTTAGCCGCCATACGTACGTTCTCGTCAGCATAATCAAGCGCCAACTCCCTTCAGTAGAATTGCAAAAGAAATGCTAAAGAATGAAAATTGTTCCAATTTGTCAGCACATTTGGTAGTTTTGAATAGAGCAAATTGATTGAAGTCCACTGAAACGAGAGTGGTAGACTTTGCTGATGTTACTTCCAAAAGCATAGAGTAAGTGCCCTTTATATGCGCAAAATATATTATATTTAGTAATTTGGCATTGAGATCACACCAGAAAGGCGTCGTCCGCGTATTCAAGATTAATAGACCGGCCGCAAATATCATCGATGTACCCACCGTGGAGTACTATCATAACCTCTTGAAAGACAGCATTGCCAACCTAATAAAATAGAATAGGAGTAATACCACACGTTTCCGAACGCCCGATTCATTTGCAAATTGTTTTGGAATATTGAATGATAGCCTGTAAGACATCAACTATTTTGTGGCGGTTCGCCGGCAATAAGCATATCTCCCAAAAAAATTTCACGCAGAGCTGATTGTGAATATTTGTTTATAATAATTTAATAGGAATTGTAAATTCAGTAACAAGTTGACTTAGGTAGGAGCAGGCGGATTTACCGAACAAAAAATGAACAAAATGTTTAATCTCTTGTACACATTGGTTTCGTGCTTTCTGGTCATTCATCAGTAGGAGCCGCTTCGACGCCCTACACACAAAATATATTTTCTCAAGTAATGTGGAACAGGTGGACTGCACAATCTCCTATGTTTAATCAAAACACAAATGGAGTTAACTTCACATGTGATCATCGAATACGCGACTTGAAGTCCAAATCAGTATACGTAATATTTACTGAGACTGTAAAGGATACGAACAACAAAGTTTAAAAATAAAGACCTAGTACACAAAAATCCAACTTCAAATTGCTTATAATAACATGAGGTGACATCAATCGTTGTGAGCAAATTCCAGGTAGAATTGCAAGGAGGTTTGTAAAATAACTGGGTTTTTATTAATCAAATAGACATGGTAAATAATATTTCCATATTCGTCGTGGCGAAAAACTAACGAGCATTTTAAGCATAACATCCATTCTTAACACAGTTTACAGCAGTGTAGCTTTCTATTCTGGCATCGATGAGCATCACCCATTACGTTTTTGAGGTTATCATGACATCGTGCAAACGAACATACAATAGTTTAATATCCTGGATTTCGAAGACCTAATACATACATACATATATATATATATATATATATATATATATATATATATATCATGTATACATGCCGTTCGGACTTACGAGTGACCCATCAAACGGAGCCAGCACAATACATAATCAACAAAATTGCGTCAAAATATGTTGGACAACTAAGCTGTGCAATCAATTAGAAATTTTCCTTAAATCTAGTTTCCGCGCTTGAAGTAAACACCAATCCCAATTGTATTTAACCAGTCGTCGAACAACATAGCAGTTGGTGTTTACTTCAAGCTCGCACACTTGATTTAAAGAATTGTTACCACCACACGCGAAATCAACTATTGTTTAATTGTATTGCCTATAATAGAAATTTCGTTGATTAAAGCAGTTTTAGATTTCAGTTCATGCAGTATTTATCAATTCGAAGTCAAAGTCAACACAATTTATGTATTATGCACCAAAACTACAAAGCATACCACAACCACGATTTAACCGGAATTGAAATTTCAACAATTATGAAATTATTATTATAATCAAGGTTGCGGTCTTGATATAAACACCTGACCCATTAATTACTTACATATGTCAGTATAAACTAAGAATTGTATAGTGTAGAAAAGGCAATTCATCCAGTAGACCGGTTTCGTCCTTATTGGGAACTCATCATGTACTGGCCAGAATTTGCCGCGGACAGGACTCGAACCTGGGCACGTCTGCTTCGGAATCTGGTGCTCTAACCACTGAGCCATCCTGCCGCACACATCACTGCACACAATTTTCTACTGCATGAATTGCCTTTTCTACACTATACAATTCTTGGTTTATACTGACATATGTAAGTAATTGATGGGTCAGGTGTTTATATCAAGACCGCAACCTTGATTATAATAATGATTATCACCACCCTCGCAACCAATGTTCGTTTAATTATATAAATGTTCATTTCAATACCACTTACCCATGTAGTGTGGTGTCTGTTCAGTAATGACAGATTGGGGATGGTTAGTTGGAACTTTGGGTCTAAATGGATGCCATATGAGCTCCACCTAAAGGAAAAATTGACTAACCAGTTACATTAGTTAGTATATAACTGAAAATTGTGTGTAGTGTAGTGTGCGGCAGGATAGCTCAGTGGTTAGAGCACCAGATTCCGAAGCAGACGTGCCCAGGTTCGTATCCTGTCCGCGGCAAATTCTGGCCAGTACTTGATGAGTTCCCAATAAGGACGAAACCGGTCTACTGGATGAATTGCCTTTTCTACACGATACAATTCTTAGTTTATACTGACATATGTAAGTAATTAATGGGTCAGGTGTTTATATCAAGACCGCAACCTTGATTATAATAATTATTATCACCACCGTCGCAACCAATGTTCGTTTAATTATGAAATTATGTTGTTACTGGGCCAAAGTTAAACAGCTTCATTGATTATAAATTCGATGATTCCGTCCTGCACGCATAAAATCAATATAAATTCTGTTACGAAATAGGCTAACCGTGCTTAGTAACATGTTTGCTCATAAACCATAAGGAATGGCATGATAAACGCAGCACAAATATAAAGTAGGATCACATTGACAAACCTGTCGCATAGGTTTGCCAGTAAACAAAGATGTGATAGAACCGCATTTCCAATTGAAGTAAAAATGAGTCAACCCGATCAAAGACAAAACAAAATTGGAAATAGTGACAAATCGGATCTTTGTGTAACTGCCCGTGTACAGCTATTACCCGCGTACGCAAAACGCGGCATTGAAAACCTGTCGCATCTTTAGGCCATGCATCATAGAAATGTGACGTTTTGCTTGTGACCCGCTGTGAATTTAGTCAATTAGTGCTACACGTTAATTGACGCACTTTGCAGGGGTTTTAGGTAAAGCTCTTGTTCTTGTTAATGAGTAGTTAGCAAGAAACACGAATATCCATGACATTGAACCTTTAGTTCACACTGAATTTGAAATGTTTTCTAGACCCATGTGTGCTCTTTCGTTATCAGATGCCCCACGCACTATTCCGAAATGCACATTATAATTATTGCTTACTTTTGAATGTGTAAAACATATTTCTGACTCCTTATATTCCCCTTATAATTAACTGTGTAAACGTTATATGCAATCAGTTCATTAAAAATGTGAAATCCTGATTTTCGTTAAAAAGAAAGGTAAACCATTTAAGTAATGCATATGATACCTTAAGTATAAGTAAAAAATATATTTAAAAATTGTCAAAGATGAGGAAATGATTCTGGTACAGTGTATGAGTTAACAAAATTTAATTTTCAAGGTAAAATTTATATCATTTGAAACCAATATGTTGATATAATTATTCGCTTGTTGAGATATATAAAAATTTGCTATATAATACAAAGAATCAAAAATGCCAAATATTTTATCTTTCAAGATAGCAAATATATTCAGCTAATTCAAAAATAAATGAAATATATTTTAAAGTTTTATTTACCACTTAAATATTTCCCTGTCTGGTGTCTGTACATTTTTTCACAAAAGTTGTCGAAAGATCAGAATTTTAGCGACTTGTTTCTTTAAACTAGACTGAGAAGACTAAGTGTGAATGCAATTAGTTATTTTCGATTTACCTACTTAATGGGAATGAACAATTCCTATATAGAACTAAAGTGTGATTAAAAGATATTTAAAATGTGTATAAAAACATATATATATATATATATATATATAATATGTTTCAATTTTTCCCTACGTTAAATGTCGAAGCTCAAGGTATATTAGTTTACAGTATTTATTTTTTGTCTTTTGACGACGATTTATCTTCGTTTTTTCATTAAATTAAAATACCAAATAGATATTTTACACAATTGTTAATTTTTAGTTCAGGACAAATTCGTTAAGGACGACATATAATAAATTAATATTGCCATGCGGTTACATTCGTGTACTTTGGTTTCACAAAGAATGAAAATATACATACGCTTTGAATGTATGCAGAGACGAGTGCATTCCACGTGTAGGTGATGAATAAAAGGACAACAATACGAAACTTATGTTGAATGAACTTCTAATGAAGCAGACAGTTGATGGACAGTCTAAAGGCAAACTTAAGAAAAACTCATACTACGAGAAGAAGCTTACATAGAGAATAACTAGCTGTACGCTAGATAAGCACAACTTCTCACAAAGTGCACCATTTAATTTACGGGAAAACTGCGTTGAAGAATTCGAAAATACTTAAATATATTTTATTAATAATATTAAACTGTGTTAAAAAGAATAATTTCAGCTCAGAACATAGAAACCTCCAATAATTTGCAAAGTAATTTTAATGGTGCTTTTACCTTCAAATTTGATATTTATTGTTGAAAGTTTGATCGTTCAAGTTGGGTGAAAGGTTCATGGTATGAACGGTTTAGCACAAAAGTCGGAACATTTGTTTACCAAAGTTTATTCATTTAATGTTTTTTGAACGAAGTCAAAATTTTTTAGAGATGGATTTTTCGTAATTTGTAGAAATTAACGCAAGATGTCTTAAGGCAAAGACAATTTGGCTGAACTGCTCGGACGTAAACTTTGAGGTACAATTTGCAGCCTTGAACTAAAATAATGTTCCAAGGAATTTATGCTCTTCTGCTTGCTACTTCTTTTATGAGACGCAACGTTTTACATAACAAATAATAAATATCTTATACAAAAATAACCAGATATATATACTGACAAAACACGCGAAGCGCAGGTACGCATTTAAACATTCCATTTATAATTTACGGCTATAATCATCCATATTATCCATCATTGAGATGCATGAACTGTGCAGAGAAAATAGTTCGCATCGTCATCACTTTTACTAGGTAAGCACTCCCTTACAAACTTATATTCGATTTAATCTAATTACTTGATCAGTTTATTCCACATAAAGAGCTGTGCTTAAGTTTAACTTTATAGCTTGCGAATGTATTTTAGTTGACAGCCTTTCGTATAACTGTGCGAGGAACTGTAAATGATTTAGGACACACATTAAAGCCAACCAAGTATTTAATTCACTTACATCAAGAAAACTTGTTAATTGACGCATATTGATATCTTAACTCAAAATAACATAGAGCATAACAATGGTGTAAGTGAATTTACATAAACGTATGTTTGACTAGTCGAATCTCATCTATTAAAATGTATAGTCGACTAGGATGAAAAAGCACACTCAAGAGTGCATGAGCAGATTGTGCAATCCTATTGAAAAAAGTGGCCGAAAGTTCCTCAACTTGAAAAGTCGAATCTAGTCGCAATGTGAGTATCTATTATATGTGATCAGCCTATAATGTTGAGCGACGAGTTCTTACTCCATTTACCTTTAACCAAGGTTGCGATCTTGATATAAACACCTGACCCATTATATACATTCATTTGTCAGTATAAACTAATTATAGTATTGATCGCAACCTTGATTAAAAGTAATTGTTATCAACGCCCGCGCAACCAATATTCCTTTAAGCTCTTATTCTGTCATCTTTTAGCTGACTCGACTTAATAGATCAACGTATATAATGTGGTTTATTTTCCATCACCTTCCTGTGCTAATATGCATGCTTCAAATTTTCCATTGAAGAAGTCAAGACAAGAAGTAATGGTTTCATTAAAATTGAAGTTGAATAACAACAAACCAGTGTCCGTTATTATATAGCATGCTATATTTAAAACGAGTTTATTTACGGCAGGCATGTGAACAATAGTATACAATTATTGAATGCTAAATTCCAATAGGTAAATCATGCACATTAGGCTTACATAGATAACTTACGAATAATATTTTATTCATTACATATTTTAAAATAAATAAATAAATAATATAAAATGTTCATCATACAATGTCAATTTAAAACAGCAATCAGTGCCATATCTACTCGTACAGCGAGAACTTTAATAAAGTCTATTAATTAAATTAATATATAAATATATTGAAATCCAACCTGGCACCCTTGTCTAAATATGCGATTAAGCTATGTCTAGCTATACTACTACACTGGGGAATCCGTATCAAGTTCGCTCTGTAAGATGCTTAGAGGAAATTTACTTTAATTGCATTTCAATTTACCAATTCTTCGCGTTTTATCAATAACGAATTCGACAGAAGCAATTTAACTATTAAAAGTGACTGAAAAACTTCTATTAATAATAGAAGTAGTAATAATGCAAACTATTCCGTTCAAGCGTGCGAATTACAATTTTTAACTTTTTTCAACAGTAGTGTTTGCAGGCTTTTGTTTTAATTAGAAATCGGCGAACAAATAGAACCTTCTTATTGAGGTACGTTGGTGATTGCAAGAGATTTTTTTGGAGAGAAAATAATATTTATTTCGGAAATGAATTTTAATCCATCAACTTTAGTGAATGTAAACTTGAATTGAGCAATAATTCGTGTATTGAAGTTAAAATTCATACTAAACGAGAAGTATACACATCAATCACGAAAAGGCAATTTCCTTTTCTTTAGAAATAAACTCGATTACAATTTCCAGTATTTCATACAAAAATTATGAATAATAATGACGATTAAATCAGAGTTGCTACACATATTATATAAAAGCAAGTAGGAAGAAGAAAACGAACAAGAAAACGCGCACACAACCCCACAAATGCGCCAAATTTACCAATTTATATCCAACGCATATCCAAACCTTAACGTATATTTCGCTGTGGATTTAGGATGTTGCAGCTGACAGCTTATGATATGCCTAACTCTTTCGTTTCGTGATTTAAAAATCAGAGAAAAATCCGCCTGGACTGGTGCGTCGTTTCTATGAATGTGCTTAGCTATTGCAGAAACGATCGGGTTTCTTCCAGCTAGGTTTAGTCTAAAATGCATTTGGATTCTCATATTTATTAATTTTCTAATCTGCCCTACATTGCGCAATAAGCAGCTATTATATTCAACTGCTCGATTTCAGGAAGCGTATCTTTTAAATTTAATTCTAGCAGCATTTTTTCATATAAAAAACATCCGTTCTGCACTTATGGTCCGAGAAGTCGGATTCAATCCTTCAAGTTAATTTCTAGAACGGTGCACTGCGTTTAACAATAAAATTTATTAATTACTGCCTGCATAAAACGGATTACATACACAATTTACTTTATGAGCTCAGAGTAGTTAAATTTATTTTTCTATTTTATATGTAACATGTATAAATATATAGAGTACTTTTAAAAAGAAAAATGGGCCTTGCACTTCGAGTTAACAAATCTTACACAAATAATGAAAATGCATGTTTTGACATTAGATAAATGTTTGAATTTGAACGAGGTGCTATTTCACCTTGAAACGCCGTTCTGGACTTATTTTGGCCCGCCGTTATACACACGTTAATAAATGTTAAGCAGAGAAATTAGGAGCAACCTTACGATGGCACAAATTTGTATAATAAAATTACAGTAAATATATATTATGTTGGGCAATTGCTTAATGCGAATGATAACGTACATTTAAACTTAGGATTCGTCATTTTTAGGGGAATACTGCAGATTAAGTGTGAAGACACAGTTTTAAATGCATTAGAATACGCTGTTTAAGTAGACTGAGAGGCAGATAAAGTTAGTCATTGATATTAGACATAAAATCATAAAAGACATTTAGATCAAAGTTGTAAACAATGGCAATTGTTATACTTATTCCTTGAATGTATATTTTTCCTCTTCTAAACCAAGTAACCAGCTATTCTTTCCATAATGAAAGGCTGAATGTGGCCATTTCGTCTGTAAATTTTGGTTACGACATAAGCAATATTTCATGACGATGTATATTACCCCTTAGGGAACACAGTTTATTTAAAGACAGGCTGCTACTTTGAAGGTACTATAGATATTTATTAAAAAAATTATCTTAAGGCTATGAATGGACAACGCTTAAATGTACTGATAGTAAGCATATGCGAACTAGAACGAAATAATTAAAGGAGTATAATTGTATTTGCCTATCATTGAACTCGTCAATTCTATTATGATCAACACTTTTCCACACATTCAGGATGCAGGTCTTGAAGATCTCCCGGGCGGTAAACTAGGCGATCTTGACTATGCAGACGATATCGTTTTATTATGCGACAATCGAGATGCTGCCCAGGCCATCTTGAAAAGATTAGCAGACGTTGTCCTGTCTCTCGGTATGAAATTCGCAGCCTCTAACTGTAAGATACGTTTACAGGATCACCCACCACTCACTCCAATTCTGAGACTGCAGACAAAGTTTAGAGGTTTACATATATTGGGAGTTCTATCAATAACTTAGGCAATATGTCTGACGAGGTGAGAATGAGAATCGCGAAAGCTAGAGTAGCTTTCTCCAACCTTCGCCATTTATGGAGAAACGCGAGTATTTCACTCTACTAAAAGGTCGTGTTTACAATACATCTTTACGCGTAGTTTTACTCTACGCTAATGAAACGTGGCCTCTTAGAGTTGATGATTTTAGACGCTTACAGGCATTCAATCATCGTTGTTTGAGAAGCATAGCACATTTTGGTTACTAACAACGAATAACCATTATTGATATCCGTCGACGTATTTTTGGATCTGCCAAAAAGTGATCCTCGATAGAAAAATAAATAAGGCTCCATCAACTTCGCTGGCTTGGTCACATTTTGCGTATGCCCTTAATTTAATTTCCCAGTAGAGCTGTTCTCTCATCCAGCATCAGATTGGCGTGAAAACAAGGTGGACAGATTTTGACATGATGGAAATATTTGAAGTCACTTACATCCAAATTGAGCAGTATAGGACCCACTCATCTAGTAAAGGTGGTCCACGTGCGCATCATAGTTCTTGGTTCGGAACCCTTCGCGATATGGCATCGAATCAAGCTCACTGGCGATCTTGTTGCAGATGCCTAGTAGAATCATCTTCGTAACTTTCTTTTCTTAGTAGGGCAAATTTAGCAGCGAGGTTTGGTTTTTTTATGATGTGACATAGTGAAAGCCGAAAGGAAGCTGTATTGCTGATGTTACGTTGTCCTAATGCTGATTTGGCCATAATGGTGTTGTGTAGAGGTTTAGTTTATAAAGTATAAATATTTATTGAAAGTAAAGAGTTCATAATTTATGTGAACAAAGTCTAATTAAACTTACAAGTCTTACAGTACATTCATAAATTGAATCAATTGGAATGAGTTTAAAAATGTTGTACGGAAACATAAACCCACAAAACACAAGCCATCACAAACAACGGGAAAACTAGAAAACAATTTATGTGTCATATACTTAGTTATTTGGAAAATGCCTTCACCTAACCAATGATGTCAATAACTGTTAACTGATGGTCGAAGAAACAAGGAAATTTGAGTTTGCAACGATGTTTACATAAGTGTATTATTATTTGTGAGATATATTTTGTATAAAAGCGATAACTTATAATAAATAAGGCTTTTAAAAGTAAAAGTTACAGTAAGGACATTTTATTTATGCACCTATTTTGTTGTTTAGTTCAAATATAATATCCGGTTATTATTGGGAATTCACTGCCGCATGAATTTCGCATATATGTTTGAGGTAGTAAATTTGAGTAAAGTGGGAAATTTTCGTTCAATTAACTAAATTTAATGAGAAACGCTTTCGCGGTAATATTTTGTAAATTTTATGTGAGAAATTTCAGAATAATTGATTATACGAGGATTGTTTCCAATTACGTATTTTAGTAGAAGTTTGTTTATAATTCAAATATATTTCCACAGAAAAACTACAGTTAATTCAGAATCGCCTTTTCTACACAATACAATTCTTAGTTTATACTGATATATGTAAATAATTAATGGATCAGCTGTTTATATCAAATCTGCAACTTTGATTATAATAAACGTATAACCGACCGCGCAACCAACTTTCGTTTAGTTAATTCACGTCCTTGAAGAACCGAATAATATTTTACAATATATAAAAATTAATGTAGAGTCAAGACAAGCAGGTTTTAATGACACTAAAAATTTTATTGAAAGCTAATTGAAGAAAATTTGTGGATAAAATGTAATAATCCACGTTTACAAGTCAGATATTTTCCACCCAGGATTTGAAAAAGACGAGGGAACAGTTTATAAAAGGTTTATTACATTTTACAGGATACCATGAACAAAATACGTAAAACAATTTACGAAAAATCAGAGGAGAATTAACGACTGTTTCATCAAAGAGTAAAATATGTTCAATTTTAGTTTATAGAATAAAAAAATAAGCATATGACGATTGATATTCGTGGACAACGGCTTTAAATGTCTACATTAAGAGAAAAATTCCAACATTTATTCCAGGTTGCGCGGGCGGAGCTAACGATTATTATAATCAAAGTTGCAATCCTAATATAAGCACCTGACCCATAAATTTCTTACGTATGTCAGTTTAAACTAAGAATTGTATAGTGTAGAAAAGTTATTATTTTGAGAAACATTTCGCTTGGTTTTATATCTGCAACAACAATAACAGAGAAACATTTTTGCTTTCTTGTTAAATTCAATCTTTGCAGTAACAAATTTATACCAAAACTAAAGTAATTATTGTAAACAAAATAAAAATAGGTTATTTAGAGCGACTGTCGAGATGAAACGAAGAATATCACGATTTACAGTTCTAAATTTTCCTCTTTCTAAAACATTTAAATAAAACCATAAGATACTTGATTAACATCTACTTGCTAGGAATTGATATCCTCACGGCAGATGACTACGAGCAAAGACAACGTAACGTCAAGAACAAAACTGGAACAGAGCTGAAAAAATATGTACACGTCCATTTAAATAACAATCTTCATCATTTCTGCATTAACTGACAAACCACAAATGATAAAATAATTGTGCAGAATAGTCTAAAAACGTTATTTGAAAGATTGATTCTTAATCCAATATTCAAACGACCGTTCTGTTATACTCATATGCATTTTTGCCCTCAGAAAACAAACGTTTAAAATTTATTTTGTATGTATTATATAGCAAACAAGAGACTCTGCGTATATTTGTAATTGGGCATGATACAGAAAGCTACTAGATGTGAGGAATCCTGTATTTCATTGATATTTTAGGAATTTGTATATTAGAAGAGTGGTTGTCAAAGCATAGAATACCAGTATTAAAGAACAACAGGGAAATGGCTTAAAAGTATACATCGTACCAAGTGCTAACAATAGAATACTTCAACTCTCCCCTTTGATACAAGAAGGTAAAACAACCACATACCAATATATGTGGAACATTACAGGATGAGAAATTGGTCTCTAAAATATTGCTATAAAGCACAAACATAAAATTGATATTTTTTTCTCTAAATACAGCTTGTGATAATTATATAAACACCAATCCCATTATATACACAATTGTCAAAATTAACTAGCCATAATATAAGGTATCAAAAGTAAATCAACTACTAGACCGGTATTGTTCTTACTAGAGAGTCTTGTAGTATATTACAGACCCTTTGCGCAAATGGAGCGCGAACCAGGCCATATTTGCTTCACGATATGGAATTATCCACTGCGCAGCGCAGTCACAAACTACACAAAGTATTCAGTTTTATAATAGCTGATAATTTTGCTTAGACTTTCCTTCCGGTGAAGCCGTGTTGTATCTATTACAAACTAAAGTGTCAATTGGCTACCTAAAAACCGTCATTATAGAACAAACCCAACATCAGCTAAAGATATGCTATTTTATTCAAAATTTATACAATTATACAAATATTCAATGCAAGGTTGTTGACAAAATTTTTTATGAATTAAGTTTTCGATCACTGTATAAAACTCATTATATATACCAGTATATACTGAGCACTGTTACATGTAACAAAGGCAATTAATCCAGTAAACTGATTTATTCCTTATCGGGAACTCGTCAAGTACTTACTAGAATATTGATGCTGCTGCACCAAACGCTGCCCTTTGTTCTTCGGATCTACAGTGACTCTAGCCACTCTGCCATTCTGCTGCACACTAAAACAATTTTTATTTATAAAACAACTTCTAATTTTGGTTAGCCTTACCTTTACCTGGAGCTTATATAGTATCTCCCTCAACATAATGTTATAACTAGCCACTTCTTATCCGTCTTTATAGAAGAACACTGGACTATCTGTATATTTCGTACTGTGTCGAACATGCATACAATTAAACAGGCATTGATTTCGTGGATGGTGATTGTTACTTATTATTATTATTATTATTATTATGATTCGTCAAAACTTACAGAGATTTCAAAAAGGATGATGACGCTCTGCTGGGTGAATGACCTTTATAATTGCAACCAAGTCTTCGATTTTACTGTCCAATTTGTAAATAAAGTAGGATTACTGTATATATGAAGCTCGCGTATCAGAACAAGCACAATCAATGATCGTTTAAGCATATAATTTACAGTTCGATAACACCTTCTCCGGTAGCATCGTGCCTGCTCTATTGCGGATGGCTAGTTGGAATTTTAGTTCCTAGAATGTCACGTAGGCTCTACTTAGTGAAGGACTAACCAAAGCATGGGTTAGTATATAGTACAAAAATTTGTAAATTGTGCGGCAGGACTACGTAGAGGATAGAGCTGCAGACTCTAAAGTAAACGTGCATCGGTTCGAGCCCTGTTCGCGGAAAATATCTGCACAGTACATGGGTACTTACAAATAAAGACGAAAGTAGGCTACTGGATGAATGAGAAGAATGAAAAAAATTGCAAAGCTGGAATAATCGAAATTACCTGATCTGCCTTGTAACTAATACAGTACAGATTCCAATTGTTTTCTTTATCCAATATATTTCGGCTGCCTTCATTAACAGCCACCTTCATCAGTTGGTCCAACCTCACTAGCTTTACAAAACAAACTACTGAAGCAAGCGCGATATTTCCTCTGACCATATCATTTATACTTCAGAGTAACCTTTCACTAGATAGTTGCATGTCACGTGTGTGTGTGTGTATGTGCATTTCTATAACTGCTATTTTTCTTCACATAACTTTCAAAATTTTATGCCTAAACATCGCAAATTCTGTCCATTACATGATGAGTTCCCAATAAGGACAAAACCGGTCTCCTGGATGACATGCCTTTTCTACTCTATACACTTCTTAATTTATACTGACATATGTAAGTAATGAATGAGTCGGGTGCAAATATCAATATCGCACTATTGATTATAATAATTGTTATCACCGCCCGCACAACCAATGTTCGTTTAATTATATAAATGTTCATTTCTATAACCACTTTCCTATGTAGTGCGGTGTATGTTCAATAATGACAGATTTTGGATGGTTAGTTAGAAATTTTGGTCTAGTTGGATGCCATATGAGCCCCATCTAAAGGAAAAATAGACTAACCAAGTTACATTAAATAGTATATAACTGAACATTCTGTGTAGTTTAGTGTGCGGCAGGGTGGCTCATTTGTTAAAACACCAGATTACGAAGCAGACGTGCCCAGTTTCGAGCCCTGTCCGCGGCAAATTCTGGCCAGTACATGATGTGTTCCCAATAAGGACGAAACCGGTCGACTGGATGAATTGCCTTTTCTACACTATACAATTCTTAGTTAATACTGACATATGTAAGTAATTAATGGGTAAGGTGCTTATATCAAGATCGCAACCTTGATTATAATAATAGTTATTACCGCCCGCGCAACCAATGTTCGTTTAATCACTGATATTATTTCATATCTAAATTAAGTTTCTTAGTTTATTGAATAGGATTTTGTCTTTCCCCCACCCTACCTATTGCGATAAATTTAGCAATACAGCAAATGTTAAATTAACGTCTATTGACTGCTGTTTCATTTAGTTGGACATTCATGTGCATTAATTATATTTAACATTATCTAATTCAGCTTTGTATACACATATACATGCACATGCATGACGTGCGCCTAGTTAATGATGTGACGAGAACTGTTATTAAACAAACCTATCCTGAGAACAACCTCAGTGGTTTTAATTGAAATTCAACACGTGCGTGAGTCGTTCCGATTTCTAATTTCATTGGAATGGCATTTACAATGGCATTTACTTATGACGATTGTTTCCGATTTATTGGTCTTCCCACACCCGAAAATTTGAGGGAAACCTCAGTTACGTCATTTCACATGGAGTGTATAAGACAAATAGTCTAACGCATGCAAAGGGTAAATTCTAATTCGTGCACTCTAGTCTCACTTATTTGGGTGAACATAACAGTTATGGAAATGCAAACACACACGTGACAAGCGAATATTTAGTGAAAGGTCTGTCTGAAGTACAAATGATACGGCTAAAGGAAATATCGCACTGGTTTTTTTAGTTTGTTTTTTAAAACTGGTAAAGATGGACCAACTTAAGAAAGCCAATAATGGTGACCGAAATATAGAACACGGGAATCAGTATAGCGTTAGTTAAAACGCAGACCAGGTAAATACTGAATGGATTGTTTTTTTTGCTTTATTCGATTTCAAATTATACTGAC
>JAQBSW010003871.1:0-76654 GCA_029291075.1 Eudiplozoon nipponicum | reverse complement strand
TTTCGCCACATATACATATATAGGCAATACAATTTAAACAATAATTGATTGCGCGGGTGGTGGTAACAATTCTTTAAATCAAGTTTGCGAGCTTGAAGTAAACACCAATCCCATTGTATTTAACCAGTCGTCGAACAACATAACAAAACTACCGCCAGCTGCAACGCACTGACGCGTTTCGACCTTCCATGATCATCATCAGAGTACGACGGCAAACTGACTATCGAGGATCAAACCGCATTGAATATATATGGAAATCAAATTTAGATATGCGGCTCTCACCTCTAGCAGTCTTGCATACATTGAACTTGACTGGAAATGTCGGCTGCACAATTTCTATGCAGTCACGAACATTAACTGTTTGTAGCTTTCGCCACATATACATATATAGGCAATACAATTTAACAATAATTGTTTGCGCGGGTGGTGGTAACAATTCTTTAAATCAAGTTTGCGAGCTTGAAGTAAACACCAATCCCATTGTATTTAACCAGTCGTCGAACAACATAACAAAACTACCGCCAGCCGCAACGCACTGACGCGTTTCGACCTTCCATGATCATCATCAGAGTACGACGGCAAACTGACTATCGAGGATCAAACCGCATTGAATATATATGGAAATCAAATTTAGATATGCGGCTCTCACCTCTAGCAGTCTCGCATACATTGAACTTGACTGGAAATGTCGGCTGCACAATTTCTATGCAGTCACGAACATTAACTGTTTGTAGCTTTCGCCACATATACATATATAGGCAATACAATTTAACAATAATTGTTTGCGCGGGTGGTGGTAACAATTCTTTAAATCAAGTTTGCGAGCTTGAAGTAAACACCAATCCCATTGTATTTAACCAGTCGTCGAACAACATAACAAAACTACCGCCAGCCGCAACGCACTGACGCGTTTCGACCTTCCATGATCATCATCAGAGTACGACGGCAAACTGACTATCGAGGATCAAACCGCATTGAATATATATGGAAATCAAATTTAGATATGCGGCTCTCACCTCTAGCAGTCTTGCATACATTGAACTTGACTGGAAATGTCGGCTGCACAATTTCTATGCAGTCACGAACATTAATTGTTTGTAGCTTTCGCCACATATACATATATAGGCAATACAATTTAACAATAATTGTTTGCGCGGGTGGTGGTAACAATTCTTTAAATCAAGTTTGCGAGCTTGAAGTAAACACCAATCCCATTGTATTTAACCAGTCGTCGAACAACATAACAAAACTACCGCCAGCCGCAACGCACTGACGCGTTTCGACCTTCCATGATCATCATCAGAGTACGACGGCAAACTGACTATCGAGGATCAAACCGCATTGAATATATATGGAAATCAAATTTAGATATGCGGCTCTCACCTCTAGCAGTCTCGCATACATTGAACTTGACTGGAAATGTCGGCTGCACAATTTCTATGCAGTCACGAACATTAACTGTTTGTAGCTTTCGCCACATATACATATATAGGCAATACAATTTAACA
This sequence comes from Eudiplozoon nipponicum, assembly GCA_029291075.1. Taxonomy (NCBI): domain Eukaryota; kingdom Metazoa; phylum Platyhelminthes; class Monogenea; order Mazocraeidea; family Diplozoidae; genus Eudiplozoon; species Eudiplozoon nipponicum. Next base: position 75,146 of record JAQBSW010003871.1, on the reverse strand, counting down.
ATAATTGTTTGCGCGTGTGGTGGTAACAATTCTTTAAATCAAGTTTGCGAGCTTGAAGTAAACACCAATCCCATTGTATTTAACCAGTCGTCGAACAACATAACAAAACTACCGCCAGCCGCAACGCACTGACGCGTTTCGACCTTCCATGATCATCATCAGAGTACGACGGCAAACTGGCTATCGAGGATCAAATCGCATTGAATATATATGGAAATCAAATTTAGATATGCGGCTCTCACCTCTAGCAGTCTCGCATACATTGAACTTGACTGGAAATGTCGGCTGCACAATTTCTATGCAGTCACGAACAATAACTGTTTGTAGCTTTCGCCACATATAACTGCAATTTATAGCTGCAATTTTTGGATATTTAACTCGAGAAAAGTTTTGTGAAATTTGTACAATCAAGAAGTCCTGGCCTATAATTTTAGCCTATATGTCAAGGAGAAACTCCATGGGGTAAAAAGACCTGTTTAACTAAATAATCACATTAACACCTTTGGAATGGTCTAAGCCGTTTGAGCTGGTCACATATTGTTGCGATGTAGCCAAAGAGGTAGTTCTAAGTATTGTCAAGCAGATCCAAGTTCGTGAATCTTTAGTTAATATATAAGTTAAAATCGTATGTACTGTTCGGCAGGCTGACCCGATGATTAGAGCACCAGATTCCGAATCAGACGTGTCCAGTTTTGAGCCCAGTACGCAGCTAAGTATGGACAGTACGTAGTGTGTTTCCAGTAAGAAAGAAAACTATCTAGTGAATGAATTGCATTTTCCACACTGTAAATACTTGGTTTATACTGAAATTAAATGTACATAATGAGTCAGTTGTTTATAACAAGATCACAAACAAAAATAATTGCCATCACTGCCCACGTAGCCAATGTTTGGTTAACTATATAAATGTTTATTTCCATACCAATTCCCCATGTAACGTGATATCTGTTCTCTAATGAAAGATTGGAGATAATTAGTTAGAAATTTATGGCTAAAGTGATGCTATATGCTCTACTTAAAGGAAAGAATATCAAGAAAAGTTAGATATTACATAACTGTGAGGCAGAGTGGCTCAGTAGTTAGAGCACCAGATTCAGAAGCAGACGTGCCCAGGTCCGAATTCTGTCTGCAGCAGATTCCGGACAGTGTGTGATGAGATTTCAATAAGGACGAAACTGGTCTCCTGGTTGAATTGCGTTTTTCCACACTATACAATACTTAGTTTATACTGACAAATGTATGCACATAATGGGTCAGGTGTTAATATATAGACATTTGTCAGTATAAACTATGTACGGTATAATTTAGATAAATAGATCCATTCTGCACATCGGTTATGTTCTTATTTTCTGTTTTATAATGACGGATTAGTTATGGCAAGTTGGAACTTTAGATCTAAAGAGACGTCACACAGGCTCCAACATAAGAAATGAATAACAAAAATCATCAGTTAGTAGATAAACAAAAATTGTGTGTAGTGTGCGGCAGCGTGGCTTAGTGGTTAAAGCACCAGTTTCCGAAGTAGAAGCGCCTTGATTTGAGCTCTGTCTGCGAAAAATTCTGCACAGTACGTGACGAGTTCCGAATGAGGACGAAACCAAACTACTGAATGAATTACTTATTCCACACTATACAATACTTAGTTTATACTGACAAATGTTTATATAAAATGATCAGATGTTTATATCAAGATCGCAAGCTTGATTTAAATAACTAATTCGCAGTACTGAATGATCAGAAACCGAAGACAAGTATCCATGGAAAATCAAGAGGCTTAGTTATTCTTGACGTGTAAATTCACAAATAACCATACTAAGAGAATTTGACTTCAATTTCTCTCATATTTCGAGAAAAGAGAATGTGGTGGTGGACACTCTCAGCAGACCACACGTAAAAGACATAGATCTGATCCGGTCGAAGCCACTCGTCGGCTCTATTGCAGTTTGTAATGATTTGGCCCAGCAGTTGGTGAAAAAGCAGATGGTTGATCATTTAGCAGTTGTTTTGGCCAAGTAGTCAGCGGCACAATATTGTGTACGGGTACGCGTAAATAGTGATCGTGGTAGTCAGTTAATGTTTAAAATATTTCTTATGTTATTGAATGCCATGGTGATTGGAGTGAGATACACAAATGCATGCAATACCAAAGCTAAAGAGATGGTTGATATGCTACACTAGAAACTTAAGGCTGCATTGTAATACACTGGAGGATTCAATTGGATACATTATTAGCCAATAGTTTCTTTTGCAAAGCAAATCAGGCACAGAGAACAAATAAATAATTCATTGAAGCTACCTGTGTACCTATTAATAGACGCTCCAATTTGTCACGAATGCGCCTCTAGCTCAGTAAGCTGGTTTGTAGGAGCACCGGGGGATACAATAAGTCATTCAGCTGCAACCAATACTAGAAGTACAAGGTCAAAATGCTATTTATCTTCAGATTGAAAGCTGGCGTCACATGTACACGTAACCAAGGAGACCACACGAAATTGTAGGACTCCGTTTTATAAGGAGTAATACTAAGTGAATACTATGACAGATAAAAATGCATTCATGGAAGTTAATGACACAGAAGTTTGTGTAGCACTGGATTGCTGCATTCCCCAGTTTACTTATATGGAGTAGGAGAATGATTAGCAATACCCATCAATGTTTCATGAGGCTGAGGCAAGATCTGTCTCGAAGATGTGGGGAAAGGAGGTAGAGTCAAACAAACGTGAAAAAGACGTGAAGCGTAAATCCAAGACAACTAAATAAAGTGATCAACAAAATGTGAAAGAGCAACCTATCAAAATATCACAAAATGTAGAAACTTATTCTAGAAGTTTCATCAAGAAGCCGAAGAATGTTGACTATATTATTCATGAAAATACATTTAAACATGAGGGTTTATATGGAGGTCAATAAACTCAACCATATAAAAATTAATCAATTTTAATTTTTGGACATTTAAAGTTATCGCTGGTATCAAAACCAAAGCTATGCTTTTAAGAAAATATTCTAACGTTTTGGAGTTTTCTTTGTTTTAACTTTCGAATATTATGGATTGATTTTGCTGACTTTATTATTCAGTCTTCTTGAGATTTTGTTTGCTTTAGTTTTGACATTCCGTAATTTCGGTACAGACATCCGATTTCCTATATAACTATTGTCCTGTACGGAATTTTGATAATAAATTATTAAATTGAGCACAATTTATTATTTTTATTATTGATATCATGGGAAAGATTTCAAATTCGTTTTAGGTAAATTCGTTTGGCTCTCTGTTTTCCATAATTTTAATTTCAAACAAGTTATTGGGGCAACCAGTGAGACGATGAGCATACGCACTTAGTTATAATAAATTGTTTTTAATAAATCTTAATTAATATAATAGAGAACAGCATTAAGTGCGAGGAAACAGAGCAGTTGACCGAAAGACCCACGAAATTTAGCTTAAGATAAGGTGCTGAGGAATTTAATTGTTCTAAATGTGGCAAAAATTTAAGCCACATTAGATACCGGCTACTGTCATCACAAGGGCTCTCCTATTTTATTGACCAAAGGCCCTCTACACTGATGAATTTGTATATATGGTTATTGCTTATATTTTAAAATGAATCCTGTGAGTACTTATTTTCACTTCACAATGTGTTAGCTGTAATCAGCTGGTCATGTCAAATTAATAAAACGTTGGCTCAAACATGAACCATACGTTGCAAATGTGTAGTTACAAGTAATTTAAAATCAAACAAATGTTTAAAATGAACAATTAAAATCGACTTGATTATTGTTGCATAAATGGTATTATGCCGAAGAATTAGTCGTATTGGATAAACAACTTTTAGCTAAACATATTCTTTGTACCCTTTCTTTGTGCAAAAACAAAAAGAAATTTTATCAGATATAAGAAAAGTTTCTTTCTCATGGTCTTCTCGAATATCTACTCATGAACATATCTTTATATATAAATTTAAAAGCAAAACAAGATAGAAATATGTGAACAAAGAGAGTGTGAAAAATAGAAACCAATCAAATTGCGTGCGTCACATCCAGTTCAAGCTCAATGCTTGTACGTGCTTCTTCTGCTTACATAAATCCGGTTGCAATTTTTTTATCCAAAAGGCTTCGTATGTGGCTAGCTCCCTTTTGTTTTTACATTTAGTAATTACTTTTAATGCTACGTCTGGAGAACATACGTGCGATGTTTCGATGATTTGTTGCGAAATAGCAGACGTGTATTCACCATTTGATTTAAAACAGGCGTTCAAGTTGCAACGTTCTCTCATTCGAGTAATTAACCGTCTGGTCGATCGGCCTACGTAAGTTGATCGACAACTTGCGCATGTATATTGGTAAAGGCAAGTGTGTTACCCTAAATAACACTCGTAGTTTGGCTGCATTAAATGTGCGTGTCAATGCTGCTTCAACTTTCTTTTGTGCCATTCGGGAAACTGCATCCCATTAAATGGGATGTTTAGGTAGACGGTTTTCTTTTCTGGCCCATAGTACGTCTGTTTCTGGTTAACTCCCCTTTTAATAATTGATTCAATTAATTTTCTGGGATAGCCATTAGACATTAAATCGTTAATTGCTTTATTATATTCATTTTCTTTAGAATCTTGACTAACCAACCTGTCTATTCTTGAAAAGCAACCACGAACTGTTGATAATTTATATTGAAATGGCACAAAACTGCAGCCAAACTACGAGTGTTATTTAGGGTAACACACTTGCCTTTACCAGCAATCAAAGAGAAACAGCCGTTAATTTCGATATCAAATATTATTTACCAATATACATGCGCAAGTTGTCGATCAACTTACGTAGGCCGATCGACCAGACGGTTAATTACTCGAATGAGAGAACATTGCAACTTGAACGCCTGTTTTAAATCAAATGGTGAATACACGTCTGCTATTGCGCAACATATCATCGAAACATCGCACGTATGTTCTCCAGACGTAGCATTCAAAGTAATTACTAAATGTAAAAACAAAAAGGAGCTAGCCACATACGAAGCCTTATGGATAAACAAATTGCAGCCGGATTTATGTAAGCAGAAGAAGCACGTACAAGCATTGAGCTTGAACTGGATGTGACGCACGCAATTTGATTGGTTTCTATTTTTCACACTCTCTTTGTTCACATATTTCTATCTTGTTTTGCTTTCCAATTTATATATAAAGATATGTTCATGAGTAAATATTTGAGAAGACCATGAGAAAGAAAATTTTCATATATCTGATAAAATTTATTTTTGTTTTTGCACAAAGGAAGGGTACAATGAATTTTATTAAAGCTCGCATTTCAAAAGTAAACATATTCTATTATACCTCCTGGAACAAGTGAAAGTGTAAGATATGAATAATGTCGATCCATGTTGTTGATCACATGTGACATTTAAAGAGCTGAGGTAATGCGCACAAAGCGAATTTAAGATACGTAGATAAGTGCATAATGAGCAGAAATTGTTTACTCCTATGTTATACAAAGTTAGGAAGGACTCGCATAAGATTGATGGCATACGGGGTCAAAATTGCATGTAGAAATTTGCATATTTTCCGAATCAAGCAGTTCGATAGAAGGTTTCAACTATTCTATGCTTAACGAAGTAGGTGGTGTACCTTAAATGATCATGAAAAATTGAGTATTTTGAGTAAATTCTGGTAAGGACTGCGATACTTAGATTGTAGTTTTACTATATCAGCATCATTAACATGAATTACTTTATCGCAGCAGTGGAGATTTGGATAAACGAACAGTGAACGAGAAGCGTCTCGGTTGCTAGCCAAATATATTACTGAAATGAAGTCGAAGTAGATAGGCTTCAACTTCTAGGTCATCATCTGTGGGTAGAAAACGAGAGAGCTGACTCGGCAGTCGTAGGTCTATGCTACACAAGAAACATAACACATACGTGCAAATATACTAATGTATACGATAACGCATTGCAAAGAGTACAAAAGGAAATACATCGACCTAGTTGTAAATAATTGACGAAAATGCCGAATCGGCTTTGATGTCCCCATGCATTCTCGGTACCACACTATTTGATTGTGGGTAGTAGGCGGTGGTCTAGTCCAAGTAAAATCCCATGAGACGCAAGATAATTCTAAAATAATCGGAAGTGAGGCATGTATCTCGTTAGGAACACCACAATGTGCAGATAATTTGCCGAAGGTTAATGCCAAAAGCTATAGAGTAAATTTATCGATCATTGTGTATAGGTAGTTAAAACTATGAATTTACGTAAGGTGAGCTATATCGATATGAAAAGACCTACTTTCCAACTTAGTATGAGTGTGCCGATTGATTTTATTCTTTTGACATGAGGTATACTCCAAGATCCATTGTCTAGCGTTTTCTCTAAGTCTATGGCCAAAGAAACAAAGTAAAAAATATATTAATCGCATTAATACCTGAGTGATAAAAAGAGCAAATGGAGTCAAATACTTCGACTGGAGGCTAGTAGTCAGAACCGGCCTTTGGGACTGCGTACCATGAAGTAAACTGTGGATAAATCTAACCAGAGTATGGATAAGAACTTAGTTTGGCAGTGAACTACTGATCTCTAAACATAATTGGCGACATGTTTTTCGATTTTAGAAGAGCTGGCCAAAAATATCAAAGGTGAAGGCGAAGGCGGTTACAGCAAGACCTCTGGAACCTTATAATGCGTGCACAATTATATTTTGTTTGACCTTGACGCAAAAAATGTTTCATTGTCTTTCGTTTAGACGTGAAATTAGATATTCTCCTCTGGAAAATTACATTGCGAATAGTGAAATCGCATTTTGGATTACGTTAACTAAGGATGCAGGATATGTAAAAGAAAAAATCTGCTGCTATCTATAGCGCTAATGAAATGGCGTACTGCGTCGTGGATAGCGAAAAATTATCAATCAAAATTATCGTATCAGGTTTTAACCAGTTTTGGCGTACATGAATATAAACTAATTGGCTTCCAAACTTCTCTAAACTTTTTTTCGAAGGGGGCGCCGATCGCAAATTGCAAAGCATCCGTCGTGAGTGGAAAAAGTCGTTTAAAATCTTGATGTGTACCCAAAGTGGCATTTGCAAACGAATTGATTTCATGAAGAAACAAGTCTTCGTCATCAGATTACCAATAAATCTCAGAGATCCTGCTTAATCATTTACGATTCCTTAGTTGCCTGTTAAATGGATATAATTTTTGTGATAGGCTAAGAAGGAACTCATGATAGTGGTTAAGAATTATCAAGATTTTCTTTAAGTCATTCCAAGTCTCTGGTGAGAGAAAGTTCTTGGTTGAATTGGCGTTAGTACGTAAATGCTGAACACATTGTCGTAAAATGCGATGCCAAGAGAAATCAACTGCTTTTGTTGCAATTTTTTTGTCACAAATTGTTTAAATTCCACGATTTCCTAAGCGTGACAAAACATTGCCCAGATGCTCGGCATAAGTATTAAGTTCGGGAATAGTGATAATTATATAATCAAGATATGAAATATAGCAGTCGGAGATTTTGAGCATCTGAAATGAACATCTGAAATTGTGCATTAGATTTTGTGCAACGAGCTAAATTAGTTCAAAAATGACCAGAAGGATAAACCAAAGACAGTATTAATGGAACATATAAACTCGTGAACATTCGTTTCGTACTTACTGGTGACTCATCAGTATCAGTCGGTATTATGCCCTTTAAACACTATTTATTTTAGTTAGGTGTGGAAAAATAGGACGATAGATTCTCATAAACGAATGTGTAAACCTGCAATAAGGAAGCTAACTTCATATACTGTCTTCGGCAATGCGACTTCAAATCCATTTCATTATCATAATATATATACCAAGCCTGTAAAGGATACCAACATTATTTTAAATAGAATAGAATAGAATATATTTATTTGGATTGAAACCACGCATGTTCCATCAAATAGATAATAATATTAGAAAATGTACAATAAAAAAAGATATCACATCACATAAATATGTCCTTTTGATCTCATATAGATAAGTAAATCTCAATATTTATGATATATGATTTATCAATATCAGAACATCCAGCAGTAATATCACTGTAAACGGTATATCGTACTTGATGCAATTATTATGATATGGAAAAAACGGTCTTTTAAATAATGGCATTTATACAATAATTGATTATATTAATAATTATAGGTTTATCATCAAAGTTCCCAGAACTGATAATTGGAAAAATTAAGATATAATTCGTGTGTAATATTATACATATGTAGGAGTATTTTTGCAAGGTAGCTATCTAGTTCGTGATTCTGTACCCTTCCTACATACCCATGGTGGCTATTATTACTACCCGTACTCATAATCAGTCTCTGATCTTTTTCGGTTGGTTGATGTGAGAAGGCAAAAATGAGTCGTCACACGTATATTGTCCACAATGTTGCAAATAGAAATAGAATTCACAGTTAGTTCTAATTGACCATGTTATGGTCGGCAATAAAAACAAATTTTAACACAAATGAATGCCTTACACACCAGTCACAGTTAAACTAAATTGTCCGTATTCGAGACTGTAGAAGTTAAAATGAGCTCTGTTTAAAAAGAAACATATTTTACACACAAACAGTTATTCTTTCTCAAATGGCTGAATTGAAATAAATATAGGCAACCGATTGAAAATACATGATGATATGAACATAGACACTGTTAAAAGTTGTCACTGAAAATGTGTGTGTGTAATCCGTGTAAAGACTTCTATGACAAAAACTCACAAATATTTAGTTCACTGTTTTCAATGTTTTTAACTCATGTCATTATTATAATCCATTATTCTCTGAAATTCGGATAGGCATAATTAAATGTGAACAGTAAATCCTTCGCGTAAACTGCGAATAATCTAACTGAGCGAAATAAATCCACTGTGTCACAATAGTCCACCGCGTGTTTCATCCGTATCGCGCGCGGTTCTGTCTATTTCATAAAAACTCTATTAACTACAAATAAAATTGCAGTTCAAGAAATCTCAGTTTAAACTGCTTGAAACTAACAGAGATTTTTTCTAAAATCACAGTTAAGAGAAATATTGTATAAGAACAGAATTAGATTATTTGACCTTAAAGAGCACTGTATTTGTCAAAATCGAACATCGTTGGGTTGTAACTCGGAGCCGCGTGTTACACATAAATGAGAACGGTGACTAGTAATTATTTATTTGTAATGTTAACTAATATGTTGATATAATGCATAAAATTCCAAATATAATAATACAGATAATAGAAATAATAATTTCAATAAGTTATTTTGCTGATCACGATTATCCTTGTCTTTTGTTCAAACACGAGGAAATATTATCATAATTAAATTTAAAAATATCATTAGGGTTGTATATTTTTTTAATTCAGTATGTAAAAATTTGAAATATATCTCAGATGGAGGCGTTTCTCTAAACGCCTTTGATAATTGAATGAAAATTTTGTTAATTTCCAAAAAATAAAAATATCGACTTCGCAATATTTCCCGCCAAATGAGGAGAGATTGTCAAATGTCCAAATCTAGATCCAACTGCATGAATTTTTCTAATTGGATTGATATAGGCACTAGTCCATTGATTCAAAAGGAAAACGTTTATGCTATAGCACACACTCCGAAACCATAAAGTTTGCAGTAATACAAACTGCAATTTACTGGTGTATACAGTACAAGACACGGGGCTAATATGTTTCAAAAATTTTCTTTATACAGCTTATTTTACAATATCTTTTTATTTGATTCCAAGTAGCGAAAGCATATTCCAGTATCGGCCCAATCTAAATAATATACATTTGTAATTTACTATCGTTCGATAGCATATTTATATGCATTAGGGCCCATCTGTTCTTAGCACTGCTAACTATTCTTTCAATATGCTTTTCAGCAGAAGCTGTTAATTAAATATTTATGCCTAATTCCTTAATTACTTGCTGAAGTTTTATCTCAAAAACATCATTAATCACCGTATCATGAAAATAAACATAACTAAATTTTGTTCTATTACCTATTTTTACTGCTTTCGTCATTTTACTGTTTATTCTCAGCCTTAATGTCATCAATTAACTTATTAAGTCATACAAATCTAGTATTACATTATTTTAAGGAAGCTCGATATTTTTTGGATCGTTTGGATAGATGATTCTTAAATCATCAGCAGATTTGCAAACTCGACCTTTACGGACCTTATTTTGCAAATGTGCAAATATTGTTTTAAATACAATTGGCCCCAAGCTTTATCCTCGTGGAATTCTACTATTTACTTTTAGCAGTTCTGATCACAAATCATTTACTTCAATACTCATTCTTCTATTATATAAATAGTATCTGAGTACTCTAAAAATATTCGGATCAATATTCAATGCGTTAATAGCATTAAAAATAGCATAAAAACATATAGAGCCACAAGCTATTGAGATATTTATAAAGGCAATTAATAAATCTAAATTTTTCTCATCTAGTGTAATTACATTTCTACATAGAAATCATATTTGTAATTGTCGATCGATTTTTCGTAAATCCATGTTGGCTTGTATAAAAATCAACCGGCAACATAAATTGTAAATAATCTAGTATCAGTCGTTCTATTATCTTAAAAAATGAAGGAATAATCGAGATTAGTCTATAATCATTGGCGCACGTTGGCTTAATTACCTTTGGCAATGGTTTAGCTATTATTGTTAGAATATCGATTGGTATTCTTCCATCCTTCAAAATTATGTTTATTAAAATGCAGAGCGCATTCATAAAAGTTAAAGGTAATTGAAGTAGGTTATTAATCGATATACCAAGATAAACTGTCTGATTTTGTAATTTTATCTTTAACATTAATTTTATCAATGCGTCCCTATTCGATAATAAGTCCTGGTTCCTGGTTATCCGAAAGATCAGTTAAATCCATAATATAGCCATCATTCTGTGGATTACACATCAAATTACAAAATAATTCATCCAATTCAGACATAAATTCATACTCAATTTATCCACCTGTAATATGAGCTTTAATTTCCCCGTATATTTACTGTAATCTTTTAGAAGTTTGTATCCTAGCTAAGTTTGCTCTTTAATTTACCCAATATGATTCTTTCTGATCTTTGACAGATTATCAGCAGTGACGAATTAATTTCATTGTCAATCAAATCTAACTTTATCTTTAATACTATTGAAAAGACTATATTTCATTTGATAATCACACATTACGCTTAAATATTAATATAATCAAGTTTGCAATCTGGATATAAGCATTTGACCCTTTATTTACATACGTACGTCAGTATAAACTAATAATTGTATAGTGTATAAAAGACAATTCATCCAGTAGACCGGTTTCGTCCTTATTGGGAACTCATCACGTACTGGCCAGAATTTGCCGCGGACAGGAATCAAACCTAGACACGTCTGCTTCGGAATCTGGTACTCTAACCACTGAGCCACCCTGCCGCATATTACACACAATTTTAAATCATATACTAACTAATGTAACTCGGTTAGTCTTTTTTTTATGAGGAGCTCATATGGCATTCATTTAGACCCAAAGTTCCAACTAACCATCCCAAATCTGTCGTCTTTGTATAAACACCACACAACATGGGGAAGTGGTATTGAAATTAACATTTATATATTTAAACGAACATTGGTTGACCGCACGGTGATAACAATTACTATAATCAAGGTTGCAATCTTGATATAAGCACCTGATCCTTAATTTACTTACATATGTCAGTATAAACTAGGAATTGTATAGTATAGAAAAGGCAATTAATCCAGTAGACCGGTTTCGTCCCTATAGAAAACTAGAAAATATGGTACGCTTAACTCTCTGAAAGGAATCCAGTTAATTCTGGAATATTTTACGTGTACAATCTCAAAATTAAATTTAAGTTTTTTGCTACTCCAGTTGTTCCATTGCAAAATAATTTGTTTGTGATCCAATTCTTTAAAGTAGTTTACAACGTCATAACTGTGCCAGCAAACTGAATCAATTCCTAAATATACACGATCTAAGAATTCCGAACCTCAAGTTAATTCCTTTATAATCTGCTTTAGATCATGATTAGATAAAGGATTAGTTATTTCACAGTCATGTATCTTATTAAAATCGCCTATTACCAAGTTATACCCATGGCAGTCCAAAATAGATTAAAAAGAATTGATAAAAATTGCATCGCCATTTAAACTAGCATACAGCGATCTGTAAACCGCTGTTAAGATCAAATTATCAATTTGAAAAGATATAAAATTAATGACAGTACTATGTTCACTAATATGTAACATTTTTGTATTTAACATAGGTTTAGTATAAATAAGTATTCCTTCACCTCTTTTATCCAAAAACTGGTCTTTCCTAAATAAAGAATAATGAGGCATGTCAAATTCATTGTTTTCAATTTCCTTGCTGAGCCAAGTTTCAGATAATATTTTAAAATTAAAATCGTTACTTGTTATAAAATTATACAGCAAACATTTTTTGTTCTTAATATTTCTAAAATTGGCATAAATTATAGTATATGTTGTTGATGAATTATCTATACTGTATTTTATTATTTAACGTTGTTGGTTTCTTTATAGTTCTTTTGTTAGGTTTTGTGGCTACAGTTCTCTTCTCTCCGCTGTCCATAATATTCATTAGTGATATATCATTTACTGTGAGTTTCAAATAAATTGTCTGACTCCTTTTGCTAGAATTCTCTGTATTTGATGATTTATCATTCTTATTATCCTTCAACTTTTTTCTGTTGCTAATTTTCTTTGGAGAAATGTATTTTCACGATCAATGAATATCTTGTGAAAATTAGGGTATTCACCTTTTTTTAATGGCTTCGATTTGCATATTTGTCGGTCTTTTGGATAATTTCATCACAACAGGTCTTGGACGATCAGACCGTTTGCACGCCATGTTACATTTTGATATATCAGCTTCCGCCATATTCTTGATTAAATCATTTAATTTCTCTACATCCATTACATCAGCTTTTTATTAAAGATAAGATAATATTAATTGACCCTGTTTACCATTTCTTGGCAAGATTTAGTTCACTAATATATTTAGAATTACTTCATTTGATTTAGGTGACGTATTTTCGTGTATTGTTATATCTGCCATCTCTACCCACGGCTGAACATCAATTTTTAATTTATCAATTTTCATATGTAGCGCTTCAGTTAATTCTGCAATTTTTGCACTTAAATCGTCATTCTTTTCTCAGTAAACTCCAAATTTGCTGCGTATATAGCCACGTGCGATTCTATTTTTGACATTTTATTCTTAGTTGCGTTGTTTTCATCCTTCAGCGATTTCAGTGAGTTCTGAAAGACTGCAACAGTTTTCTCGAAGTCGGTATGCAAAAGGTTGGAGTCATTTCAAACCACGCGCTATTAGCTTATATATTCAAAAAACATTAGCTATTTTGTCAGAACCTGATGCCAACATTATTGTTGCCGAAAAGTTACATTGTGCCAACAATGGTTGCCGAGTCGGCAAATGATACCAATACGATGGAATTAAATGTATGCTAAAGTTCATCAAAATTGAGCATCAAATCCATACACTCTGGCCTTGATCAATATCTGTTATCACATTTCGTGGTAATCATTACATCATTCAAATAAATATATAGCAGTTAAATACTGTTTGTGGCAGAGAAGTAATATATATGCACTTATGAATTAGGTACTGTGTATCTAGTAAAAAATTAGTTCAAATATGACCAGAAGGATAAACCAAAAACTTTATGAACAGAACGTATAATCTCCGCCACAAAAATTATTTGTGTTATGTACTTAATTGAATGATGTCACGATTACCACAAAACTTGACAAGTGATATCGATCAAGGTCAGAGTGTACGGGTTTTCTGGAGTAAGTGGTGTCCATAAATAGTTTAAATTTTCAATCTTGATGAACTTAAGCATACATTGAAATCGATTGTGTTGTGTTCGTGTACTGACTCGACAACTATAATGTTGGTATCAGTTAAGACACAATATCCATAGTGTTGGTAACATTTACATGATTCGTATATATATTTTGTACAAAGAGTGGACATTTAAGTCGCATTTTCGATGAATTTATATGAAGTAGGCTTCACTACAGCATGTTTACACATACGTATAAGGAATTTTACCGTTCTATTTTCACAAATTTCTCACCAAAATATATGGTGGGTATAGGGCGTAATACTGGCTCCTACTGATAAGTCGTCAGTAAGCACAAAACGAATTTGCACGAGATTATACATTCATTTAATGCTGTCTTTGGTTTACCCTTCTAGTCATATTTGAACTAATTTGTTACTAGGCTTGCAGCAACTAATACGCAATTTTATATATATTGGTTCTCCGCCACAAACGTATATATTCTCTTAAAAGTCTGAGTGGCGTACGTGAAATCAAACTGCATGTAATTATATTCAAAAAGACCAAAATCAGTGATGATAGCATTCTCATTCATATCTTTTTATGCTATCTGAATGTGGTTGTAGGCTTATCTTTAATCACTCACCGAGAATTAATAATTGCCACTTAGTATTTCTAGGAGTAATTTTATAGTATGGATAAGATATGAATCAGCTTTGGTAACATAAGATAATTCCACCGGGTTCTGTATGATCCACTTGTCTTCGAAACCAAGAGTAATGGAGATGCCAAAGTAACTTTAGATGGTCTGATGATTCCTACATACAATAGTCTTGATAACTCTTTTTGGACAACTTTGAGATTTGCAGGAGGTAACGGTCCTTTCTTAAGTGCATTCTGTTGTCATGTTATGTTGATGTGAAGCATAGTGTTAATGCTAACGTTCAAAGACTTTGTTCAACAATAGACCGATATTTTAAAAGTAAATCGAGCCCTAGTATGGTATGCGAAACCGTGACGACGATGAATTTGTATTATAGTTCAATTTGTAAACCTATATTAAGAAAGCGGGCAGAAAAACTGAGGTAAAACTGGGCTCACTCTTGGCTATTGCAAGTAGTACTTATGAAGACATCTCGGCATCGGAGTCACCTGTTCCTACAACAACTTTCTCTCCTGTTTTATAAGCTAGAAAATGAAACTGTTTATTTGGTTGTTCAATCGGATCATATATGCAAGTATTTTGTCTTTTTATTATGACTTTATCAACTACACTTTCTTTGAAGTTGATTCCACTCACACAAAAAGAAATCTTAATGAATTGCAGCAATATATGCTGGAAAGCTGATTCTCTCGTTTATGTGTGAAGAATATGTGCTATTGAGTTGTTGTGGTCTATGATCATCCATGAAAGAAAACTGGCATACGTGTTGTAAATTATCCAAAATGTGCATGCAATTTTGACATGTACAAGAATACTTTTGCTGATTATATCACAAATTTTTAATGTAATGTTGAATAAAAGTTCAAGGAAATGTCGATTTTGACTTCGCTGATATATCCAATTCGGATGGAAATGTTAATCCGTGATTTCATTGACTTGTGCTTTACTCAGGATGAATCGTTGAAATATTTTAGTCAAATCTAAAAGAGGTGGATTTGAAGAGAATAACCTGACGTCACCGGAGAAAAAAACTCATAGGTGGATACTGTTCTTGCTTTTTTGTGGACATTTATAGCCGGAAATAGCTTACAGGATAAAAATGAGTATGAATTTCTCGGTGAATTGGATGAAGTATTTGGCAATTTGATATATAATCCACAGAATGAAAGAAATTTCATGGAACTACCTGATCCTTCGAGAGACCAGGAACCAGAACTTGTTATTGACAGTGATGAATTGATAAAATTAATGTTAAAAATAAAATCAAATAAACAAAAAGATCACCTTGGTATTTCGATTGATAACCTTCTTCAAGTACCCTTAACTTTTATGAATGCGCTCTGCAACTTTATAAATAGATTTTTGAAGAATGGGAAATTACCAATCGATAAACTAACGATAGTATCTAAGCCGTTGCCAAAAGTAAGTAAGCCAACGAGCGCCAGTGATTATAGATTAATCTCTGTTATCCCTTCGTTTTTTGAAGATAATAAAACGATTGATACTAGATCATTTAGAACGTATGTTGCCGGCTGATTTTGATATATGTCAACATGGCTTTACGAAAGATAGATCGACAACTACTAATATGCTTTCTATGTGGAAACATGTAATTACATTAGATGAGAATAAGTTAGATGCATTAATTTTATTTATAGATATCTCACAAGCTTTTGACTCTATATCGTTTGATGCTATTTTGAATGCGATTAGTTTATTTAATATTGATCCGATTATTTTTCGATTACTTAAATACTATTTATATAATCTAAGAATGAGTATTTAAGTAAACGATTTGATTTCAAAATCGAAAAGAATAACAAGTGGAATTCCACAGGGATCAAGTTTGGGTCCAATTTTATTTAAAATCGTATTTGCACATTTGGAAACTAAGATCCTTAACGGTCGAGTTTGCAAATTCGCTGATGATTTAAAAATAATCTTTCCAATTGATCCAAAAAATGTCGAATTCTCCAAAAATAATGTGACATTAGATTTGTATGATTTAAGTAGATATTTGATTACACTAGGGCTGAGAATAAAAAATAAAAAGACGAGAGCTTTAAAAATAGGTAACAGAATGGACTTTAATTATGTTTATTTTTATGATGCTGTGATTAATGATGTGTTTGAGATTTAACTTATGCAACAAATAAAGGATTTAGGCATAACTATTCAATGTAAAGCTTCTGCTGAGAGACATATTGAAAGGAAAGTAGGCAGTGCCAAGAAAAGATGCGCACTAATAAATCGAAATATCTTATCGAATGACATAAAACTTAAAATGTATATAATAAGGATTAGACCGATACTAGTATATGCTGTCGCTACTTGGAATCCATTAAAAAGGGTTTGTCCAATAAGATAGAAGCTGTACAAATAAAAGTTGTGAAACAAATTAGTCCTATCTCCTGCACTATATATGCCACTAGATTACAGTTTGTATCACTGCAAACTTTATGGTTTCGGAGGATGTGCTATTGCATAAAAGTTTTCCATTTGAACCAGTGGACTGGTGCCTATATGAATACAATAAGAAAGAGCCATTAAGTTGGAACTAGATCTGGACATTTGGCAATATCTCCTTCTTTGGTGGGGAATGTTGCGAGCAAGTTATTCTCTTTTTCGAAAATCTACAAAATTTATAATCAATTGCCAAAGGGGTTTAGAGAAACACCTCCATCTAAAATGTCTTTTAAATTTTTATATACTGAACCAGAAAAGTCTACAATCCTGCGGATATTTTTAATTTTTATTATGGTAATACTTTCTCATAGTTAAATAAAAGACAAGGATAATTGTAATTGTTATGGGAAACAGAATTTCCTGAGATTTTTATTTTCAAGTTTTGTATTATTAAAATTGAAATGTTATGCGTTATATTGTAGGAGACTTTTGCTAGATTAATTCTTTCCTACATTAGTTTGGTAGCGGCTGTAGAGATCCATGCACCTGATTAATCCCCGGCTTTTTCTCGATGGGTGATGAGAGAAGACCAATGCGAATGATTACATATGTATTGTAAAAAACACCGCGTCTGGAAACATAAGTAATCCAAATTGACCGTGCTCTAGACGGCAATAAAATCAAATTTTAACACAAATGAATGTCTTAAACACCAGTCACAGTCAAACTAAGTTGTCCGTACTCTAGACGGCAAAAGTAAAACATTGTTCACAAAGATGAATGTTTCATGCACAAGTCACAGTTAAACAAAATTGTCCATGCACTAGACGGTAGCAAAATGAGCTCTGTTTATAAAGTAGCATATTTTGCACACAAGCAGTTATTCTTTCACAAATGTCTGAATTGAAATGAATATATGCAACCGATTGAAAATACATGATGATATGAACATAGTCACTGTTAAAAGTTGTCACTGAAAATAAATGGATGAACTTCGTGTAAAGACTTCAATGACAAAAGTTCACAACTAATTAGTTCACTGTTTGCTATGTTTTTAACTTATTTCATTATAATGTAGGAGTATTTTTGCGGGGTAGCTATCTAGTTCGTGATTCTGTACCCTTCCTACATATCCATGGTGGCTATTGTTACTACCCGTACTCATGATCAGTCTCTGATCTTTTTCGGATGGTTGATGTGAGAAGGCTAAAACGAGTTATCACAAGTATATTGTACACAATGTTGCAAATAGAAATAGAATTCACAGTTAGTCCAAATTGACCGTGTTCTAGACGGCAATAAAATCAAATTTTAACACAAATGAATGTCTTAAACACCAGTCACAGTCAAACTAAATTGTCCATGTGCTAGACGGTATCAAAATGAGCTCTGTTTATAAAGTAGCATATTTTGCACACAAGCAATTATTCTTACACAAATGTCTGAATTGAAATGAATATCTGCAACCGATTGAAAATACATGATGATATGAACATAGTCACTGAAAATGAGTGTATGTAAACCGTGTAAAGACTTCAATGACAAAAATTCACAAATAGTTAGTTCACTGTTTGCTATGTTTTTAACTCATCTCATTATAATAATCCATTATTCTCTGAAATTCAGATAGTCATAGATAAATGTCAAAATCGAATATCGTTGGGTTGTAACGCGGATCCACGTGTTACAATATCATCATGTTAGTCAACAATACATACAATCAATTAATAGTCATGGTTCTCATTTTTTTGCATAATGTTACACTCGAATTATACCTTAATTTTTCCTATTTTTGATGATGAATCTATTATTCTTTACAGCCGAACTTTCTTATATTGATATATTGTAAAGTACAAGTAGTGAGATTTATTTATCTACATGAGACTAATTGCACATTTTTGTGGGATGTGATATATTTTTTTATATTGTACATTTTCCAATTTTATTATTTGATGGAACATGTGTGGTTTGAATCCAAATAAAGATATTCTATTCTATTATATTATATTCTATTCTAATTTAAAATAAATACAGCATA
Organism: Eudiplozoon nipponicum; assembly: GCA_029291075.1. NCBI lineage: Eukaryota > Metazoa > Platyhelminthes > Monogenea > Mazocraeidea > Diplozoidae > Eudiplozoon > Eudiplozoon nipponicum. Next base: position 56,211 of record JAQBSW010003871.1, on the reverse strand, counting down.
ATGCGCAAAGATTCTTAAATTTTTCAAAATTAAATTTAAAGCATACATTTCCTGTAATTTTAAGCGCTTATAACGGAGCGTTTACCAACAAATAGTTATCATAAACTGAGAAAACGAAGATTTGAGCTGCAATTACCGCGATTTATTAAATTCGTAAACTTCACTCCAAAAGGTTATCGCAAATTGAACGCAATAAACGCTGCTAAATTAATTCGTCGACTTGATTTGGAATGGTTACACTGCCAAAATCCGCAAAATACCACCTCGGAATAAACAGAATTTCAAAAATTAAATGCATAAATAACCATTTTTGATGCGAGTTTTACTATAAATACAATGCTCGTGTGACATTCCGGACTGATAAGTTAAACCCATCCTACTAACTTATTCACGTGAACAAGCCTAGCTCTATTTGAGACTGGCATCCATGTCAATAAAAGAAACGCTATCAGCTACAAATTCCTAAATGGGATGTCGGAAAATTGTGCGCCGAAATCGTATGCAATTTCGCTATCGAATTATAATTCGATTAAATACCTGTAAACGCCCCCGGCTTCAAGTAAATGCCGTACGACGTTACAAACTCGGTTAAGGTGCTCTGAATAGAGATTAGTTACTGATAATGGGGGGCCCTTAAGAGGGCCGGGTAATGCGTTCACTTTGAGTCTTCAGCTTTGAAGATGTCCTAGAGCCTTGGGTGGACTCTGGTTGATTTGTTGCTCCCGTGGTTGAGCTGTGATCGTGTTGTGGATGGTGTCCTGCAGGTCCTGCACTCAATTGGCTCGTCTCTCCGGTATCCCGCAACAAGATGAGTAGATACTGACAGCCGACAGAGCGCACATGTATTGACAACCGACAGAACGCACACGCGTGAAGCAGGTAGAAGGCAAATGCCACAACTGACTTGCATGGTAAATTACCGTGCTTAAATAGCATGCAATTTGTGTACTTGCATACTATTGGTTAAACGTGGTTAGACGTGGTTAAACGGCAATTTGCTTTTTTTTATTGGTGCAACGTAAATAAATTTGAATTTAATTTACGCAATATGTCAGCGAATGATTTGTGTCGTTACAACACTTTCCTCTCTGAAAAAAAAATATTCCCCTGCGAGGCTAGATAAGAAATGCATGACAGAGTTCGAACCAAGTTAAGCAAAAATATGATGAACCCATAAGTGTTGGGCTTAAATATGCTTGTTGGTTGCTTCAACAATGATATGATGCCAGGTAACCACTAGGAATTGCTACACAATTTGTTAGCTCTAGTGGACGGTCATAGCACGTGAGACAAAAATAGAGCAATGTAAGTTTTTTGGAGCCGCAGCGTGAAGATTTCGAGGTAAATCGCCTCTGAATTTTCCAGGTTTAAGTTAAAAACCTAAGCAGGTTGGATCGTTGTCAATGTGTTTGTATACGACCAAAGGAGCTAGAGTGCTCGACGTTGTAGTCATGACATTTGTAGAGTGGTCTTTGTGAAATAGATAAAGTTGAGATATGCATTGAAAGTGGCCTGTACCATGATATGAAGCTGATCACTACTTAGTGTTGCTACACAAAGCGTTAGCTCTAAGTAGCTGGTCATACCAAAATAGGCAGTGTAATGTCATGTGTGAGAAATACATTATAATGTAAAATATATATACATTAAAATCAAAGGTAATTGCATAAAAATATGTACACGAACATTGCCTCAGAGATGGCATAATACCAAAGAACTGTTCAAAAAATGCTACACAATTGTTAGCTAAGAACAGCTGGTTATGCCACGTGAGACAAATACTAAAAATTAACGTAAGGTTAAAAAAAACATTTTATAGTTAAATGTTAATGTTTAAAAAAAAATTAATTACGCGTTATACAAAGCAGGTTGAGATTGTGGGCAGACGGAGCCTGAGACGTGTGTAGAAGGTTGAACGCTCTCAGGATCAGGGTGGTTCGATAAACGGTTTTAACCTGTCTATGCTTACTGATGTCGGTGTAGCGCCTTGCATAATGATGAAGTATTTTGGCTGTTTTAGTAAAATCGGGTAAGGACCGCGATACTTGGGTTGTAGTGGTGCAACAGCAGTATTGTTGCGAACGAGTACTCTCTTGCAGCTGTGGAGCTGTGGGTGAACGAAGACTGGACGAGGCGTGTGTCTCGGCTGCTGTTCGGACATGTTACCGAAATGAAGTCGAAGGCGGGTAGCTTCGTCTTGTGGGTCATCTTGTGCCGGTAGTAGACGTGGGAGCTGACTAGGCAGGCGTAGATCCATGCCATATAAGAGCTGTGACGCAGACGTTTTAATGGATTCTCGAGTACGAGAACGCATGGCCAGCAGAACTAAAGGTAGTGCATCGACCCAGTTGCCATTAATGGACGAGGATGCTAAAGCTGCTTTGAGTTCCCTATGCATTCTCTCTACCATGCCATTAGCTTGGGGATGGTAGGCAGTCGTCTGGCGTAAGATGCATCCCATGTACCGCAAGGTGGTTTTGAAACGATCAGATGAGAAGCAAGTGCCTCTGTCCGTGATGACCTCATTGGGAACACCGTAATTGGATATCCATGCAGAGATAAAACCGTTAGTTACTTCGTCTGCAGAAATGGTGCCAAGAGGTAATGCCGCAGGCCACCGTGTAAATCTATCGATCATAGTTAGAAGGTAGCTGAAACCTTGAACCTTTGTCAGATGAACTATGTCGATGTGGACGATGGCTAGGCGAGAAGTAGACCGGAAAATTTTGCAACTTAGAACGAGTGTGTCGTGTGATCTTGTTTTTTCTGACAAATTGCACACTCTGAGACCCATCGTTTAACATTCTGCCTAAGTCTGTGACCCCAGAAACGATCTGTAAGAAGTCGGACAGTCGCTTGGCTTCCTGGGTGAGAAATTGAGTGAATTGAATCGAAAACCTTTCTCTGAAGGCTGGTCGGCAGAACTGGCTTGTTGGGCTGCGTACCCGTGAAGTAAACAATTGGTAAGCCTTCCCACAGACGGTATATGAACTTGGTTGGGTGACGGGCTATTGATCTTTGAATGTGAATGTCACCGCGTTGTTCAGTTCGCAGGAGAGTTGGCGTTAGTGCAGGTTCACTGAGTACCACGGAGTTGACAGTGAATGGTGACGGTGAAGGTGGTTGTAGAGAGACGTCTGGCCTAGACAGGGCATCTGCAATGAAGTTCTGTTTGCCCTTGACGTGAAAGACGTCAAATTGCCATTCGCTTAGACGAGAAAGCTGTCTTTCCACTCTGGCAGGGTACTTGGCGATAGATGAAGTTGCGTTTCGAAGTGCGCTAACTAGTGGTGCATGATCTGTGAAAACAACAAATCTGCTACTGCCAATGATGCTGATAAAATGGCGCACTGCGTCGTGGATGGCGAGAAGTTCTCGGCCGAAAGTGTCGTACCTCGTTTCTACTGGTTGGAGAGTACGCGAGTAGAAACTGATAGGCTTCCGAACTCCGTCGATCTCTTGTTCCAAAGTGGCTCCGATAGCGAATTCAGAAGCATCTGTCGTGAGTAGAAATGGCTTTTCAAAATCTGGATGCGTTAGCATTGTGGCATTTGCTAACGAGTTGATGGCAAGTCGAAGTAATTCTTCGTCTTCGGATGACCAAGCAATGATGGAATTCTTGCTAAGTCCTTTTCGGTTCCGCAGGTGCCTGCACAAAAGATAAAGTTGTTTTGAAAGGCCTGGAAGGAACTTGCGATAATAGTTTAGTACTCCCAGGATTTTCTGCAAATCGCTCAAAGTCCTTGGTGACTTGATATTCTTGATTGAATTCGTCTTTGACGGCAACGGTTGAATACCTTGGGCCGTGATACGATGCCCTAAGAAGTCGACGGATGAAGTTGCAATCTCGCGTCTTGTCACAGTTGATCTTGAGTCCGTGGTTGGATAAGCGCGAGAGGGAGACATTTCGTAGATGTTTCGCATGAGATTCTAGATCTGGACTGAATACCATAATGTCATCTAGGTATGACATACAATAAGCAGAGTCGTCGCGAAGTATGTTGTCTATGAATCTTTGAAATGTCTGTGTAGCACACTTAAGTCCAAAAGGCATGTAAAGGTATTCGAAAAGGCCAAATGGAGTGATGACAGCAGTTTTCTCGATATCCTCTGGTGCTACCGGGATGTGATGGTAGGCTTGTCTAAGGTCAATTACTGAGAATAAATTGCTGCCGTTGAGTTTTTCAAGTAATCGTGTTGATATTTGGAATAGGATATGCATCAGAATTTTTGTCACTGAATTTAGCTTACGGTAGTCTCCACAGGCTCTGTACGATCCGTTTGATTTTGAGACTAAGTGCAATGGTGACGCCCATGAACTTTTCGATGGTCTGATGATTCCCTCTTCCAAAAGCCTTGAGAATTCTTCTTGTGCAGCTTTCAGCTTAGCAGGAGCCAGTGGTCGCTTCTTGAGTGCAATAGGTTGTCCTTCATGATGACGATATGAAGCATCGTGTTGGAGACTCGCAGATCGGATTTGTTAAGATCGAAAAGCGATTTGTATTTTCGAAGAGCTGCTGATATCTCTGCTGAATGATGCACTGGGGTTGGTTGAATGACCTGTAACTCCAAACGCTCGGAGGCAAGTGTCCAAAAAGCTTTGTTCAAGTCCGGTGGAGGGGTCGATGATCTTTTGATTGGCAAGATCAACAATGAGCCGAAATTTTAGAAGGAATTCAAGGCCTATTATATTATGTGAGACCTTGGCAATGATGAAGTTGTGGGAAAATTCAAGTCGTAGACCTATGTTGAGTGTGCGGTATTGGCAGCCATAAGTTGGTATGGGCTCGCCTGTAGCTGTTGCGAGAAGAACGCCTAGCGACATCTCGGCCATTGAATCACCTTTGAGAACTGAGTCTGCCGCACCTGTGTCTACGATGTACTCTTCGCCAGTTTTGAAATCAAGAAGGTGCAGAAGTTCGTTTGGCTGTTTGGCCGGGTCATGCAAACAAGTAGGCTGGTGATAGCGACCGGCATTGTCTGTTTGGTTCTCTATGTGAAAAATTCGGCGTGGACGAAAAGAGTCGACAGGGATGTCGGATTGTGGCAGTTGGCTTCTTCCCTGTAGCGCCGTTGATGCCGTTGATGTGCAGAAAGTACGGTCTTCTACTTCCTGCGCCAGACGTTTCCCGATACTGATGCACCTCTTGTGCCTGCGGTCTGTTGTCCTCTCCGTCAGCTGTGGAAATTGACACTCATTCGGAAATTCTTCGGAACGACAAAGACAAACTTGGCAAGCATAAAAAAACTTCTGGTGGTTATAACACCAGTTCTTTTGAGACATATTTATTAAATGATTGCGGAGATCTCGACTCGCCGCCTACCATTATAATTTGACTTGAAACGAATTTTGGTCGAGCATTCACATGATTTATCTCCGATTTGGTAATGGCCAATCCTTCTAGAACTTTGGGCCATGTTCGCCACTGTTCTCTCTAAGGAGGAGATTCTATCATCTTGCGGGGGTGAAAAAAAGGATGATGGATTCACTTTGGGTTCCAAAACCCTATATTCTAACTCACATCTCTCAGATAGGTCATCTATAGAGAGAGTGTTGGGGGAGCTGTCTGGCAAAGAGTTTTAATGTTTGGGAAGATTGTTAATAAAAACAACCTTAGCCTCATGGTCAGAAATGTTGGTTTTATACCAACGTTTCCGTAATTCCCTCAGTATTTCTATGGGGCCAAGATTTGGCGTATCTAACTGCGCATATTTGTTTATTATCTGCTCAGTTTCAGTGGGTCCAAGCAAGGGATTCTACCTCGTTTTGTAGGCCCAAAATGGGATTAGGTAGCTTCCTAATGGCCTCAAGCTTAGGATAAATCCGTCGCTGCAATTCAGAAGGTAGTTTAGCAAAAACCTTTGACAGTTTTTTGATGACTGTCATAATCAGGAAACGGGGAGAAAGCGGAGTCTACGCGCATAAAAAATAACTCACTATCTCCATCCCAAACAGGAACATCAATATCTAAAATTGGACCTGACATTTTTAACAATCTTACGGGATCTTAAAAGCATAAATCTATAAGCTAATATGAAAATGTATATATAAATGTATAAATATATAACGAAACGCTTACCCACAAACAGCTTCCACTGTTGCTTGATATTGTCCAGTACAAAAGGAAAAAACGAACAGAGGCCCCGATGGCCTTTGATGGACAATGTATTATTATTTTCAACACAGAACAGCGTCACTCCTTCCAAAAATTGAAATTGTCCCGTAGGGAGCCCGTTGGCTCTTAAGTGCCAATGAATTATTATTTTCAACAGCAAGAATAACACACTGCTTCCAAAATTTGAAATCTTCCTTTAGGGAAGACGAACACCACAAATTCACGAATATATACCCAACAGAAAAACAGGATCAGGGTAAAGAAAACGCAAATGTTAGTCGATTCATCCCAAACAAATGAAGAAGAAAGTCAATTTATTTATACCCAAAAAAAATCAGATAAATAATCAATATCCTGGCGCGGTCGCCAATTTTGTAAACGCCCCGGCTTCAAGTAAATGCCGTACGACGTTACAAACTCGGTTAAGGTGCTCTGAATAGAGATTAGTTACTGATATGGGGGCCCTTAAGAGGGCCGGGTAATGCGTTCGCTTTGAGTCTTCAGCTTTGAAGATGTCCTAGAGCCTTGGGTGGACTCTGGTTGATTTGTTGCTCCCGTGGTTGAGCTGTGATCGTGTTGTGGATGGTGTCCTGCAGGTCCTGCACTCAATTGGCTCGTCTCTCCGGTATCCCGCAACAAGATGAGTAGATACTGACAGCCGACAGAGCGCACATGTATTGACAACCGACAGAACGCACACGCGTGAAGCAGGTAGAAGGCAAATGCCACAACTGACTTGCATGGTAAATTACCGTGCTTAAATAGCATGCAATATGTGTACTTGCATACTATTGGTTAAACGTGGTTAAACGTGGTTAAACGGCAATTTGCTTTTTTCTCATTGGTGCAACGTAAATAAATTTGAATTTAATTTACGCAATATGTCAGCGAATGATTTGTGTCGTTACATACCTATGTAGAGGAAGATATTTGCAGACAAAAATAAATACCATTTACCTATTTCAGGCCAATGTTTACAAATTTGTTTACTAGGCAAACATCTTACCAAGAATCGTATATTCTGTAAACAGAGTCTACCTAGGTATTTCAGTAAACAATTAATTACGATTTATAAGTGACCTATGAAAAGTTGCGTGATTTTCTCTATTGACTTGCAGTAACCATCTTGTTTCTCGCATCAACTTTGAAAATTCTGATCCTGACAATATATTATTGTTAAAACAAGTTTCAATTTTAATTTGTACGTTTTTTTATCTTTTCAAAACAGGTAATTTAATTATTCTTGGTTTCCATATCAAATCTTTTTCTAGGTCAAACATTCAATGTGAAGTATTTCGTAATAAGTCCACAATCCTTAGCTTATTACTTAATTAAATAAGTATATATTTGTGATTAATATAGAGGCTAATCATAAGTTAAAGGACACTGATAGCATGGTACAGGGAGTCGCAGGTAAGAACTTATTAGATGTGGAACGGAAATCTGTATCATCAAAATCCCTATAGACTCACTATGACTGATACAGACTTGGCGTCTATGGGGCTCTCATTATTTAATAAGTTTAGAGCATCTACACCTGCAAAGTGAAAAGATTGAAATACACATCTTTCATGATTTACCAATTCCAGCAAAAAGTGAAATAACATAATTTCCGATGGAACATGTGTACTGGAAAAACATTTCATTATAATTTGGACAAGACGGAAACTAAGAGCCTGTCAACCAACCTTATTCTCACAAACAACGACAGTGCACCAGACTTACATTACGAAAACTGAACACTAGTATGAACGAATGATAGAAAAACTCGATAGCATTTAAATAATGATTGTATCAGAGATTGTTAAAAGAGTCCTAAAATAATTTTCAGCGGAAAATTCAGCAGAAAAAGCATTGTTAATTAATTTGTATATGACATGCTATCATTCTCAACAAATAAAATTGAATCCGAAACATCGAGTTTCACTTTTTCCCTGACGCTGTCGCTATTTGTATAGCTCACATCTGGAGTGCTGTGCAACCATACAAAATTTATAGGGTAAGCAGTAATGCTTGTGGTGAGTAAGAGGTCCAAGGAAACATTCATCCTCTAGTTCTGTGACAATTGAGTAAACAAGAGCAAAATTGCACGTCCATTCCGCGGGTTAAAGATCTTCTGGGTAGATTCGCGTATACAAGTAGATCAGAAGAAGCAGGGTGTTCCGTAGTGAGACTTGCTGATAATTTTCGGTAATTTTAAGATGGCAGACAATGGTATAAATCCGATTGGTAATTCAGACGATAACTATTGCCTGGATGCACAGCTGCAAGAGAGTGGCGTGACAGACGATAAGTTGGAAAATATACAGGAAAATAATGCAGAAGTGTAGACATTCAGCGCGGCAGAATGGGACTGATTATGCACATAGTGAGCAACTCAAAGTGTACTACCTAATTTTTATATAGTTAGGGATCGCATATGATTGGCTTACAGTCGTATCAAATTGCGTGTTTTCTCGTTGTTCCAGTGTCTGTCAATGAAATTTTGTAATTTTGATAGTATAAGCAATATTTCGGCGATATAATTTATTCGTTTGTTATGGCTCTCGCGATATAAAATTTAAATGTGAATTTTTAAGTTTATAATTTTATGTAAAATTTCACAGCACTTCGTTTGGTGCGATATTAACCATTCCCTTTAAAAGTGCTCATTTCATAAATTGTGTATGTTTTAGTTTTATTTAAGGCCGCATGCATTTTTTGTATTTTTTTATTGTAAAATAGAACAATCAAGATAAGTAAGTGAAAACTTGTCCATCTGTGACATTTAATATGAAAGTACGAAAATAATATAATTTAGTTTTACTCCTTAGAATTGCTCCTTTGTTATTATTTGTATTATTGTTGTTGTTTTTGTTCGCCATTTCATAGTTTCGGTTGCGTTTAATCATGAATTGCTCGAAGGTATTGAACAAGCAGGCTGTTAGGAGCTTGATTTCTAGTTGGTTGACTAGCGAGCTGCACTTTAACTTTATATGTTGTGCTTTGAAGGATGATCTTAATCAGGGAAGATTGTACGCTAAGGGTCCAGGTAATTGATTATTTTTAATCGTTTAGGCGTTCTTGCTGGAGCACCCTTCGTCAATGCACTCTACCAAGAATTGAATTGTTCTATTAAATGGCTTAAAAATGATGGGGATATTTTGCCCGCTGGCAGTATTGAGGTGGCGGTAATTACCGGCCCTATTGATGAGCTGTTGCATGGGGAACGTTTGGCTAACATTATTCTATCGAAAGCCACTGGCATATCGACTTTCGCTAACCGGTAAGCTAGTTATTTCTAACAAAACAGGCTCAAAAAATGTGTTTCCGATATGTCCTGGAAAGGAGAAATTACTGGCCCACGATCTATGACCCCTGGTTTTAACTTGTTAGAGGAATATGCTCTAATGGTCGGAGGAATTCCACCTAGCAAGTCACTGTCATCGGTTGTACTGCGGCAGTCCCATGTCGAAGCTTCAAATGGAGTCAAATCTGCCATTGAATTGGTAAGGAATCAGATTGACTCGTCGATAAAAATAGCAGTCCAATGTAATACATTATCTGATGCGATGGAGGCAGCTACTGCCGGCGCGGATATCGTGCTCTATGAAAATATAGTCCCGAAGGTACTGATAAGTTTCTTATTTAAGGATATGCCGTCTCTAATAAATCAGCTTAAAACCGCCCATCCTAAAATTGAAATTGAAGTGAATACTACTTTAAATGAGGGAACTATTCGTCCTCTTCTTAATCCGAATGTCCGGTATTTATCCGCTGAAAACCTTGCAAATGGCTCTAATTTGATTTCTTTCCAGGTTAAATATTGTAAAAGCTTAGAAGCTCCAGGTATGTTTTTCCTTATGTTTTGTGTTTTTCTTACCCTGAGATTACATTACATGATGTACTCAGCAATATTCCCAACCAGACTAAGTATTTAGGTTCATTCTGACCAAGGCACTGCTTTTGTCATATTTATTTTCTTGGTTAAGACGCAACTTGCTGTAACCTATGTTACATATATGCTGACTATTTGTCTTGGCACATGTAGGTTGAGTTCAATTAGAAATACTTTATATGATTTATATAGCTGTAATTGTGTAGCCATATACATATCAATACAGAATTATATAATGTTACTGCTCTTTCTTCAGTGTGATGCAGTTCATTTACTATTTTTAATTACAGCCAGATTAGCGAATATTATTTGCAAACTAAAAGTGTAGTTATATATTAAGTTTTTAAATCTAGATTTTACGAATGCTTGTACATACTGTGCGGTACTTTGCAATGCTATAATTTAGTCTGACTTTTTAAAAGTATGTTTGTGTTTATTCTGCGGCAATTATTTAGTTTTGGATTATTTCTGTTTGTCTGAATTTAGTGCAATCTAGCTCATTCAGTATAAATAGTAATGATAATAATAATAAATTTATTTGTCAACAAAGACCAACAGGTCCAGCAGTTGAAATGATGAGATAAAAATCGAAAGTAGTATATTTAAAGTAATGCAATTGTTACTAGCAAAATATATAACCGTAGGGAGGAGGGAGTCGCAAATTGTAAATATTGGTTTCAGATTTAAAATATTTGCGGTAAATGTCACTGGATACTAAGTTTATTTTGTTTTTTTAAGTGTATTTAGACTCATTTACATCTAATAGTTCGTTTTAATTGCTAATAAATTGTTATTTCGCAACAATAGCCACTTTACTGGAAAATTGAAAAGATCAAATACAAAATAAACATTAAGATTGTGTGGATGTGTGAGACAATGACTAACTATTGCGTCCAGTGATTGGTTTTTATTACCCTGACTTGCTTGAATATTATGATGATATTTCGTTATGAAACTATATAACTTATTTGCGATATGTATATTCTAATCATCCTTTGTTTTGATTGTTGCCTGCATATGTGTGGCTCATTTGGCGTACATTTTATTGCTGAGAAAGTCAGGGTGTTTTACTGCAAGTGTGTGGATTATTTATTATTTGACAAATACTTTGTCATGCGTTTTACGGTATATAATTAATAAATATATGGTTGCGTGTAAGGTATGTACATTGAGTTATGTGTGAGTTGGATTGTATTTAAAACAGTATATTTTGTCACTATGTTTATCGCTTTTCTATGCGTGAAGCATATAATTAGATCATAATTTTTTGAGTATGCCGGTTTTCTTAAAGACTAGTTTAGTCATTATAAATATGCTATTCAAGTTTCTTTTTCAGACGTTTATGCTTTTCTTAATGTAACACCAAAAATAAATATGGAATATGCAGAGATCATTGTGGGTGTTGAAGCTTGAGATTTCGTGTTACAGTTTTCTTACAATTTTCTTCGTTTCTCTTCGACCATGTTTCATCGCCATGTGTAGGCTCATTCGATGTCAAGCAAGAGCAGTCTGACAAAACGTCTAATAGGTAAGACAGATCTTCGATGTCAATTTCAATTTTAAGGTAATGACAATCGGAGTTTGCCTGTTTGTTTGTCTAATAGTTTTAGAATTAGGAGATAAGATTAAGTATAAAAGGTGTGAATCTGTTTATCAGAAATACGTGCATAATATTTATTGTTACCATATAATGAATATATTGTGCAAACATATTACGATATTTGCATACATGTCAGGCTACGACTTCGTTGTGTTCTGTATCATGTTTACCTTAGATGTTTGTTTGCCTTTAAGTTAAATTTCACATTATGCTATAAGTGTATGTGGTTGTATCCATGCATGATATTTCAATCCTTAATATTTAATTATACCAGTGCAGCAGTATTTTTGTGCAATTAAGGCAACCGTGCAACATTGTAATTTTGTACCAGTCAATCATGGTGGTCATGTATGCTGAACTTTAAGTAGTATATTTATTACATTTCCCATTCTACGCATGAAGTTATGTGAGGTCTTCTTGAAAATAATTTTTTATCATAAATAAAGTGGCGCTCATTAACGTATTTTTTAATTTTAATTGCTTCCTATAGAGCATTTACTTGATAGAAGCTGTTTTTTTACTATTTTGTCTTAATTCGATTATTATTCAGTCATTTATCCAAGTTTATTGTTCACAAAATTCCCCGCTTAAGAGTGCATAAACTTTACATTTGTAGCTGAATATTAAGAATAGGATCATGTGAGTACTAGAGGTAAAAATTATTATTTTTTTACGAGTTAGGCTAGTCTTTCCTATGAAGACGCGGTTGTTTTGCATGTTTGAACCTGAAATTTAAAAAAAACTATATTTTGGGATGGTTGATTATAAATTTTAAAGTACTTTTATAGCATTATATCGCTTATATATGTAGCTATGCATCGCATACAACTTTATTGGTTGGTATTAAGGATGTCATGCGTAGTATAATTTATAGAAAAGCACACATTAACATTAATTTTATTTAAATTACCTTTTTTCTGGTAGATCACATTATCATTCGTAATAAAGTGCATTATGTATGATATATTGCGCGTTATAATTATCGAGAGTTTCATTGCATTCATACATCTGTTCAAAATTTATAACATTAATAGATTATAAATTTCATTTAACAATGTATTTAGAAGCGATTTATTGGACATGAATCGATTTTATTTATTTATACTGACAATTATTTAAGGGGTTGTTTTTAGCAACACTTGGAGTATTAATATACTTTTGCCATTTGTTCGTTAATCTAAGATGGGGGGCTGAGTTTAATTAATCTGATTTGTGGTTTTGTCATTTAGTCCTCCAGCCGCGAAGCGCCCTCGTGAAGATATTGTTGAAGATAATTGCCAATCCGAACCAACACCGGTAAAGCAGAACGGAATAACATCACCTAGTGTGAATACCGAATTGAAAATGTTAGCAACAGCCGAGGCTTCGGTTCCTACGATAAATAGTGAAGTGGTTCCCGTTGTGGAGGTAACCCAAAAAGTGGATTCCCCAGTTATGCAGCAGCAAAAAACACATCCAGTGCAGGGTCATAAACAGAAACAGCTGAATCAGCGAATTGGGCGTGGTGGTCGCGTTCAGGGAAACACAATTCGACCTATGGTTGGTTTAGATGCTCTTTATTCTGTGGCAACTTTTTGACTTGTTGATAACTTATTGCTTTAAAAATTACTTTTCACTTATAAGTACAACGGAAAAGAAGACCAAAATCAATAATTAAAAATGTACATTTAAAAATTTAGGGTCAGAACCAGCAACAACAAATTCAACAACAATCAGTTAATCGTAATCAGTTGAATCCGATGAATGCACGAATGCCTAACCTGTCTTCCCGACAAGTTAGTCAGCAGATGGGGGTCAGTTTATTAAATAATTCTTTCCCCGGTGTTGGAAATATGATTCGGATACCGATGCAACAATCACAGCAGCAACAAAATCAGTTTCAAATGCAACAGTTTCAACAGCGAAACGGACCACAAATGACTGGAAACAGATTGTCGAACCAAATGTCTCTTTGTTATAATCCTGGCATGCCGCCAACCCAAATTACCAATCAGATGGTCGATCCAAGTCAGATGAGAATGCCGATTCGGGGTGTCTTACCTGGAGCTGTTGGTAGTATGATGCCTCAGGGGCGGTTTTAAATAATTTTCAACTATTCTGTGCTTTAACTAGTGAAATAATACGTTTAAGTTGTTTCGTATTCTAAACGGGAGCTCTTATCATTGTATTTGTATATTTTTGTTTGATCTCCGATGGCATTTTATATTCAAATTGCAATAAACCTTATCAAATTAAATTACGTCGAAAATATTCTTAGTGTCTGCCTATTTTATCGCCTCACATTTTCCATCATAAGTTTTAATTAAGAATAAATTTATTTCGCGAATGTGACGTTAGTGTAGAACCTATGGGTATGCAACTTTGAGAGATGACCCAGTAGTAAATATCTGCGCACTATTAAATTGTGGCTAGCCAACGTAGGATATTATCTTCAATATTCCAAAACTAATTTTTGTATAACGCAGATTGGTGCTACCAAGGATAAAAATTGTGGAATTGGAGAATGTCAATACCACCATTAAACAAGCAGCATAAGGTTGTTTTTTCCGGTAATTTCAAAGGGCTTGATAAACTGGGCACAGGTATCATCACTCATAATTCTGGCTTGGGGACACCTGCAAGATTAAATTTTGTAAGGGCGATCAGGTTCGCCGTGTTTGCTTGTTGAAGATGCTTATCATATGAGTTTTGATAGATCCAGAGTCTCGTTCTTTGCAAGAATAAGGCAGGTTTCATCTTCAGAACCCCTTCAAGTGCATATATTGAATGTCTTATAGTCAAATCCTATCAATTTTAAACAATATAAATTTCGATAATTTACTTAAGTAAATCGTATATAACTAGAATTCAAAGAGTTGGTGCCTTGCGGTCAAATCCTATCAATCTTTAAAAAAGTAGAAGTTTATGCCGATCGTGAATAGTATTATATAATTGGAATTCAAAGAGTTTATCGTTAGATAATGCTAATTTAATGTAATTTAAATGCCTCAAGATAATTAAATTGGGTCGCATTATTTTTAATGAACTCTGTGGCTTAGTGAGATTGTTGTTGTCCATTAACAGAAAATACTAGTTAATCGACATAAAAAAACAAGTGAATGGAACTTATTCATCTGGCTAATTTATAATAGGTTTGGGCGCGGCCCAGATCCGTTTATTTTTTGGCTTTCCATGTTGGTACTAAACTTAATGCTTCTTAATCAAAAAGGAATCTCAAACCTGTCAATCGACTTTTTTCACGATTGATTTTTTCTTGCTCTTTTACTTAGAATCTGATATTAATATCAATGTGATTATCCTAGTTTTTCCTCGATTCACCTATTGTCTAGGTGTATATTCTAAAAATCTAGTTAGATAGTCGGTTAAGTGTTCTACCGGTTATCACCATTACTATTGCATTATAAAACCTCAACTTTTATTGTGTATTGGGTGTTGCGCACCTAGAAACAAATTAGTTCTAATGTGACTTGTAATTCTAAAAGTATATTGAATGTGCATATTTAGTGTTATTGTTTTACGCGCGTAAATTATGTTGACGCATGCTTTTTATTTGAGCTGCCGTAGATGGCACACGTTTAACATGTATTAGTAAAGTGATGTTCTCAATATACTATTTTTTCTCTGGGTCTAACTTAATGACAATGGAGTGTTCGAATTTGTCTATGATATTAAAAAAGTTACGTACTTATTTACTTAATATGAATCTTGGTATTGCCATCCTTGTGATCATCGACAATTTTACCCTGTATTTGCATATTGGCGTTATTTCTCGACGTCCAGCAAGATTGTAAATTAGGTGTTCATCTTGCCATTCGGTTTTTCTTTATTAGACTCGACTAATTTAGATTCGAGGAACATTGTTTCAGCCACTGTGCTATGCACATTTACCTATTTGTTGTATGGTCCGTTGATGAACGTGTTTCTATATCCGCACGTCTGTTTGTCTTCGTGTGTTATGTATGTTAGTTCGGTTTGTGATGTATTCTGTTTTAGGTGCCGTGCATTAGATTTAGTAAATCAATTTTGAGTACAAACTATTTTTATAGGGTCTTTGAATTAATGTTTTTTGTCTGTATTTGCTTATTATTTTTAAGTGCTTGTTTACTAATTTACTTTATGTGGAATCTGATATTACCATCTCTGCGGTAATATCAGTTTTATAATATATTTCTGATGGCCAATTATTCTCAAAATCTAACGAGAAATTCGATTAAACCTTCGTCCTGTCGTCAGGCTTTTATTTATTGGTAGATCAATTTGTATACAATAAACGTTATGCAGCTTTAAAATAATATTTCCCAAAGTATGTTCAATAGATGAATGTGGATTTCAAACCGAACGTGTGATGCTATTTATGTACGAAAATTGTGTTTATGTCATACCCCGATTTAGTACATAAATGATCGTAATATTCTATTTCTTTAGGTTGTATTTGACTTAATTTTAATGTGGTTTTTGCATTTGGATGTTATGTTTAGGTGCTTGTGTACTATTTAAAAAATCTAGACAGTATTGTCATCTTGACGATGATTATCAGTTTGCGCGTTGATTCACCTTATTAATTTTTATGACTGATTAAGGTTTCTTGTCAGGTAATTTTAATTAGAAAATATTTAGTAGAAGGATGATTATCCATTATTTACAATGAATAAACTTGAAAACACCAGTATGTCTTTATGTATCATTTATTAGCGAAATTATGGATGGATGCAATTTTTCTTGGTTCTGGATTAAAATGTTTGTTTATTCGAGAAATACCGTGTGATTAATTATTTTGTAACTTACCACTTGGTATCATATGTTAATTTATATTATTTCGCTAGTTTTAAATTCTCCCATCTTACCTATCTAAGTTTAGAAATTAACTGGCTTTATATACTATTTCTTGAAATGTTTGCGTTTCCACCATTTATTTCCCGCCTGATCCGTTAGTTCTTTAGTCACGTCAAACTACCTGTTTTTCACCATTTGTGAACTCAGTTTTATTTTAATAAGAAATTAGCTGTACCTCGACAGGAACTTAAAAATTTATTTTGTCATGCATATTCCTTATTGTTTCCAGTCAATTAGTTAATATATTATTTTTCCATTGAATTAATACAAAGTTAAAACTTTAAGGATCTTATGCAAAAAAGCTATATGAGTATAAACAGACTACTATACAATTCATCACGTTAGTTAATGTCTAATATTTGTTTTTAAGACAGCTATAGAATGGAAGTGTTGAGTCACAGAGGGTTGTTGCATATGTTATGTGATGTAGTATCTCAAAAATTTCACAAATGGCGACTAGGATAATTGAACAAACAATTGATTATTTAAAATAAGTTGAGGTCATCTAAATTTTTCATTGTGTTAAGAAAAAATGGTTCCAATGTACTGTCGGTGAAACGAATTATTGAATTCTTGATGTTCATACATCGTTTCGCGTAACTAAGGTGTGTTACTGCTTTTGTAAGGACAAGTCTACAAGGCGAATGTTTTTCGCTAGCACACATTGCACAGCTTAATATCACAAGCTTTATTTTTCAATGTAGATCGCCAAAAATTTTCCTACCTATCAATTTACAATTTTATACTTGTAATAATTCGTCAGTGGTGTTTGAAGTTCTATTCATCGATTTTTCTATGTACCGATTTATCTGTTTACGTATTTCACATTTAAACCATAATTGTGCTTTTATAGGCTTTGTGGATTTTGAAGCAATGGCAACCCTAGCTTTATTGCTAAATTTGTATAATTTGAAGTTGTATTACTGGTGTTTATTTCAAAAAAAAATATTTTGGCACTATACGGGAACTTTTTTGTGAATATCAATAATTAAAAAATGTAATTAGTTCCATACTCAGATTTGGATATATTACCTGATGTGTTTTGTGGTGTAAGCTAGCTTTTAGTAAGTGCGTATATAGGTAAATATTGACTGAAATTTGTGATTTGAATGGAAATATAATATTATTCCTTAATTCAATTAACAGATTATTAGACCAAATTATTGCATAATATATGCAGCGAATTAAAAATACATCGATACATTCACAGCTGATGGGAATCGGTAATTCGAATTTTGGCTTCACGATAAAGTAGTCTGGCTGGTTCCCACCTGGGTATTCACAATTACGTAGTCTGGTCTTCATGTGTGTGCTCTAAAGCTGATATAACATGAATGCATTTTCTGACACTGAATAGTGTTACGAAGAACGTCTCAAATTGCATTGGAGTTTACTGACGCCCATGGAATCAGATATGTTTGTCAGCTTTTAGTAGAGAGTAATTTAGGAGATTTACCGAGTACTAATACATATCCGCTAGAAACAGGCGATATTGGGCCGCATTATTTCAGAATAGATAACCACTAAAGTACAGTGAACAAGGTTTCACTGAGAGACTGGTATTGTCGCGTACATTTCGTAAAGAGAAATATTTAAATTAGAAATCATTTTAGGGATGATTGTTGTAACGATATATGTAAGCTTTATTAAGAGTGTGGCGACTGTTGATGTTTCATCGTCTGTGCTACTGCTTAAATGAAAACGACTGATGGACATTCAGCGTACTACCATTGGCTTAACGGTAGAATATCCTGTCTGTAGAATACAAGGGATTTTCCTTAGCAAATTCTAATTCCTTTAAACCTGAAAGCTGCATGGCTTAGCTCTTGGAGGCGAGAATTAATTTTCTACAACACAATTAGAGTTTAAAACCAGATAAAGATAGTTCTTAGTGCATTCTGTCATGAGTGTACCATCCAGTTCTGGTATGGCCTTTCTGCTAGCCAGTGAATAGCCGAGCCTTATTTGTTATTAAAAATTGTGGTTCATTTGGGAGGCTCCGAAATTTGATTTTTGGCCTTTAACTATTTTCTGGAATTGTTTTCCTGCGCCTTCGTTAGATTAGGTATTGTAACGGATTTACTGGCTCGATGTCAAAACTTCTAAATTATTGAAGTTCAGTCTAAGATAAACGAAGAAGTATTCAAACGGGTGTGTTTTCAGCCCCCGGGTGTATTTCAGCCAAGTAAGTGACTATCCGCGGACAAGTTGGCACGCATTCTAGTCTACTACTAGTGAATGGTTGCTCCGTGTAATGCTTATTTAAGATACGTATCACATAGTTGATTTGTGAATTTCGAAGGACGCGAGTTTGGCCAACTGAAAATTTAAATGGGGTATGGGATGCATGAACGCATTAGTACATCGGTGCTGCCGATATCCGTGGCATATCGTTAGATCGTTCTTTATGTTGTGGCGACATGTTTTATAATAGCATACGATTGAATATGGTTCAACTGCCGTGTTGGTTATCTGGCATTCAAAGAAATTTAACAAGCATTGATTGGTGGTAACAATTCCTTAAATCAAGTTTGCGAGCTTGAAATAAAAACCAATCCAATTCTATTAAACCAGTCGTCAAAGAAATTGTTCATACATTATTTAAATGGGTTGATTGCGGTATTGCGATGCTTCCCTTTGAAATGGATGCAGGAATAGAAGGGCTGTTAAATAAGTTCATGAATTTCAAATAAGATACTGACAGAAAAATGCCGCTGGAACGATTGATATTTTTCCTTCTCAAACGGAGCCTCTTATCGAACACAAGAACGCTGCCTTCATTCGTCTACCTAGTATCTTTGACACGAATCGAGAGGGCATCTGCTGGTTTGTGCAGATATAATAACCATGCTAGCGCAGCTGCCAGTGACAGTATGTAATTCACTACAGTCACCTAAATTTCTGAGCTTCTGGTCGTAGAACTAACGGTCCAGTGTACTGCTTGTCCAAATGTTTGTGATGCGTTGACAGCATGCCACAGATAGGAAGTAATTTGATCGTTATGTTTGTGCGTTTCGATTTTCGTTCTTACCAGCTGACGTCCAGAAGGCTTCAATTAATGATAAAATTTAGAAGCAATGAGCTCTATTCAACCAGTACATTTGATGTCAAAATTGGACGTTACTGTTGAACATATGTATCGTTCCTTTCGAAACCATGTACGGAACTCTTAATACAATTCAATATATAATTTAAAAAATAATTTGGTTAGGAAATATTTAAATAATATATTGGAATATCTGTGACCAGTTTGCCTTCTTTAATTATTATCGATCTGCTAACAGGAAATGAAGGTATATTTTGCTAAATTATCATTAAAGAGTTGGTGTTTTAATTCAGTCGTAATAGAGCTTACATGTTGAGCAAAAACAACAGTTCGATGAGCCTTAAGAATTTTTTAATTATTAGTGCCTCGAATGTAGCATTTTTGGCTGTCTTGAGATATTCCATATCAGAAGAGATGAACATTTTAGTCTGGAAAGAGTTTTGTTTTGATGGGCTAGCTCAACGGGAAGCCTAAATTAAAACAGGCTTTAATTAGATTAACGTGCATTCTATTGGTTGTGAATATTAGCATTTTTATCAAGATACATTTCTATTCAGAATTTGAGCACGTGTCTTGTTGATGAAAATATAACAATCTGACCTTAGATCAGTAATGATCTTTTCTATCGTTTTGTCGCTAAAATTCATTACACAGAATTGTGATTTAGAATAAATAGAATATTCTATCAAAATAATATAACAATCAAGAGTAATGTTTTTGATTGAATCGAGTGGCAGTCGCTTGTACATGTAACCAAGGCGACATACCTTTTCATGATAACAGATTGAATAGTAACGTGGACATTTTTATTTCTTGAATTCATTAAATTTATATGAATGTTTTATCCATAAAGACTCATCATAGGAGAAACTTGTGCGTTTAGTGACCAATACCGCATGGGTTTTAAGTTCTAATCAAATCATGCTACTATAAATGGACCTGAAATTGAGACACCACAGGTGATGCGAAGAATCATGTTTTTGAATGAGCCACGTTTAACTAGAGTAGAACTTCACAATGTGCGTGCAATTGCCTTTCTATTTATTTTATATGTGGTTAGCAGTGTGTTCAAGCGTGCCAAATGTCACAACTGAGACCAGGATATTCTCTCTAATGTTTATCCTTCATGGTGAGCACATTGGATAGGGCGATATTTTTCATTTTGTAATCCAAGCAATATCCGGTAAACTTACTATAAAGGCCTTCTGTATTAAATAGCAATATTCTAAATAGTCCGTCCGTTCCTGGTTATAATGGTATATGTGTATTGAAATTTTCTAGCAATAACATGGCGATTGTTCTTTTGCGAACATATGACAAGACTGCATGAGAAATGATATGGGATATTGAAACCTGATCTGTAGTGGATTTGTAATTAATATCAGAATCGTTTTTTGCTGACGATAATCTTTCAATTTTTGGTTGGCGCAACAGGTGGTATCTTGTAAAAAACGTCAATATGCCACATGCAGTTTAGTCATTGCAAGTCACATCTATTGCTGATTGTGGTTTGTTGCATATCCGCCGACTATCTGATAGCCAACACGCTGTATTTCTTTCCGTGTAAACGTTAGAACCGGGAATAATTGAATAGTTCAGATTGACAAACTGTTGTGGGTAGCTGTCGATAATAACGAAGGTGTATGCACCAACCAACTTAATCTGCAATTAATCAAGTGTACAAAATTCTATTATATATCATAATATCAGCAATAAGAATGAGAATGTTGCGAGGTACATTTTTGTCTTGTGATAAGTGTGGCAGTAGGTCTTCGTATGATCTATACCGTTAATTAATAGCATTCCATTTTTATTGGTAAGATTTTCAGCATGCAGTCTTCATTCAAACAACAAAATTGATCAAATTAACGGGCTACAAACAAAATCTTGTTCAGCGCGCATAATGTAGAACATCTCGTACCGTCTCTTTGTTCGTGCAGTATTCTACTGAATATGAGAGGTATATTGGAAACGCAAATTTACTAATATAATGTACTGAATATTCTCAAAAAGCTGTCACAAAACCAACCATTCCGGGAACTAGGTCTAATATTTTTTTTCGCGATGTAGTGATTTTTTTATGACAGTGAAGCTACTTCTTTAAATTTGATAACGAAACTATTTGTTCCAAATTTAGAAAGGTGCATTTATTTTTTATTCGTCGATGAAATCAAGATTAAGTTACTAAGAATTAAATTTATTTATAGGCGATCATTCAAAGACTGCTGAAGAGAAAGGTTCGCGATCAGTTTGTTTTGACCACATTTATGTATCATCATTTTTAACATTTTTTGAAACTACGGCTACGTTAGTTTTTGCGCTGTTTTCATAGGATAAAATTCATATCCTGCATCTCTGATTCATTATTAAAACCGAGGAATGTATAGGTTAACTACCTCTTGGTTGAAAACTGATTGTTCGCACCATGGCAAACTGACTGTCCAGATGCTAACCGCCCTGTATGTATTTGGTATCAAAAGTCTAGAATGTGGTTGACGCAGTTACTTTGCAGCCATAAGATTAACTACTAAAGCTTTTGATAAACGAGATATTCAAATAAACTTGCGCTCATTGCGCAGATAGAAAAGTTATACACTTAAATCAAATTTTTTAACTGGTTAAAGGTCAATCCAGTTTCATCTAATACGTCACACATACCAACGATACATTCAGTTGCACGTATTGAGAGCTCGTTGGCAATCTGAATAACTGGTTTAACCACGTCCATTAATTCAGTAAACAGTTGTTTCATTATGAGGTCTGCAAAATTGATGTAAAGACTTCAATTTTAATGGAAATACCAAAAAGCAATGATGTGCTTCCAAATTGGTCTTGCATTGTCTTGTTTCTACGGGGATGATAAGAAAAATTGACTTGATTGAGGTAGGATAAATGGGAAGTTGTGCAGCCACCACTTATACGAATGAACAATCTAAATGATTATTTTCCAAAGTAGTTCTAGTTGCTTGTGTATGATGTACCGTTTTAAATCAACCTAAATTTTCGAAAATAGGAGAAACTACAGACCGCCGTGAAGAGATTGTGTTCTGAATTTGTATTATATATTTTTGAAGCTGCCATAATTTTGGCTGCATCCACAAATGAATTAGCGCTAAACTTTTTTTGTAATATAATTATTTACACAGAATCAGAGAAGATTCTCTTCATGTCCTTTAAAGCAGCGACTGAACTGATTCGTGAAAAGATTGGTGTGATGCGCTATTATATCGGGAAATATATATTATCAAGCAAACAGTGCGGTAGACTATTCAGTGGCGTTATGGTTTCCACTTGAAGGCTGGTGCTTGGAGTAGACATGATTTTTAGCACTGGCTTAAATTTCGGGCTTTTCGGATAATGAGTGAAATTACTCTTATTCTTTTTACATTAAGGACCAATCTTTTTGTAGTTTGACCTATTTAGTTCCTACGTTACATTCTAAATCAGTTGAATAAAAGCGCTTTCGATCAATAGACAGTATGTATTAATTGGTACAAGTAAATACGTTGAATGTGCTAAGCTTCTGAATTAAACACAGTTTTGTGGGGCAGCAGTTTAGAAAGTATATATTTTACTAATTTCGATACAGTATTTCGTTATACGAAGTATAGTCTTGTGCTCATTGGTTTTATTTATTGTTCTGGTAATAGAATTTGGACATGAATTTTGCGTTTTTATTCGTAAAGTATGAGCTTTCCACAAAAGCTCTTGACGCTGTTAACAAGGTTATTGATTTATAATTTAGTGTGTGTTAACAGAGATAAATGTGCACATATTTTGTGCATAGCTGGCCGTTCAGTAGCAGTACTTTAAAAAGTGTATTGGTTAAACAGTCTAAACTTGCTCAAAAGATTTACTTCCTTTCTTCATTTTACTTTGGAGTATGAATGGTAGAATAATCAATAGAAAATGTGCCAAATTACGCGTCATCGAATTATTAATGGAATTTCGGTTTGAACTATTCTGGAAATTGAGTGTTAAATTATTCTCATGCAGAAAACAATTTATATTTGGGTGCCGAATCTGCATTTTTGTGTGTGCTCTTTATTGACATCATTTGTTTTTATTATTTCGCGCATATCCGAATTCATGTTCGCAGAACTAATATAATTGCGATATACAATATTTCACGACTCAACTAAATGAATAAAAACGCTATATTTCATAAATAGGCTTTTACATTTTAAGAAAAATACATACCCGTACTTTTTTACATTAGTTTACTTTGATGGTATTTTGTCCAAAATCTTGCTTAGGGGTAGTTGATATCAATTTGTTGATAAATGATACACAACTTTCACAATTCTCCTTAATTGAGAGTCATTGTCGAAGACCATACAAAATTGTATTAGAATAACTATTCGGAACTAGTTGTGACAACATGGCAGCAAAAAATCATAGAATGTTTGAATTAAGGCTATACCTTGTACTGACGCAGAAATGACTAGAATCAGGCGGAATTTATTCCCTAAGGTTTCGAATTACTCTTTTCATGTTTTTATAATTAGATATAATAAATCAGACAATAATATGACGTAACAGCAAAACTGATAAGATAAGAGAATCGGCTAACATGTAAAAAGTAATACTATGAACATTATTTAAAAAATAGTTATTCATAAAAATAGGATACAAATTTAAGGAAGCTAGAAGAGTAGTGCGAAAAGAATAAAGTCGAACACAGCATACGAATAGCCAAAATTTCTTTTGTGAGCTATTGTGTGGCTACGCTCGGCCGCTCGTGGGGGGATTGATTTCTATATATAAATGTGTGTAACGGCTAGAGTGCTATGTACTATAATATAATAATGATAATGATGAAATTAACCACGATCAAAGTATCGATTGGCACAATAGAGAATGGAACAGGAAATGGGAAAATAATTTATTGAAATGGAGCATTATTTCAAAATAAGTATAAAATGTTAAATTAATTGATATATAAAATATTTTTAGGTTCCATTGTACTGAATATCATTTTTTTCTTAAATTTTCGAGAGACCGCACATGAGACGTTTAATCAAGATTATAATGAAATATTGTGAAAAATTGCAGTATTGATAATTGCAAAACTTATTTCCAATATGGCTGATCCTTTCATTTGTTAATTTAAATACAAAACTACCAAAACATTTAATGGTTACTTACATGCACATACTTTTTAACTGTTATAACAGATAGTTTGAAACAAAACAGTGCTCTGTAAGGAATGACTGTTCAGTTTAAAAAGTAAAAGCATATCACACTGATGTGATAGTACATTTTTCGACATTTGATTAATTGTAAGAGAGCACATTCCTAACAAAATTAGTGTAAAAAGGTTTGTATTTGCGTTAATGTGGTTTTTTGAATTAATATTAGTTCAAGCTACAGAATCAATATTCACGTGTATGAAAAATAGTGAACTGTTTAGAAGAATTTAAAAAAATGTAATATCACCTCGCAAGCTTGTTTTTAGTACATTGCTTGGAGTATTTTGATGAAAAGTTATGGTTGAAAATCTAAATATTTAAATTATTGCTGCTATTATAAATTTTATTGCGCGGTCATCCTTGATGAAAACCAATACTTAAAGTAAATTCATGTGGTCACTCATTATTGACCATAGCGGAACTAGATGTGTCTGTGTGATGTTTAAAATTTTGTTATACATACCATTTTCGACAAAATATCGAATCTAATCTTCCGATCTACTCTGTCAAATGAATCGTTGAAGTATAGTGAAATGGTCATTGTGGAATGACAGTATGTATCTTAAAATTAAAAAAATTTTAAGGATTTCTGACTGTATTTTTTTGTTCCCTATTAAAGGATATTTGGATTTGAAATTTAATTCATGCTTCCAAATCGTTGTGGTTAAATATTTATCACCTGTAATTTAAACGCAAAATTATATATGATAATGGTGCTATAGTTTTTATTATGATGTAAATATATGAATTACGAATCATTGCTACATTTAAAAAATTATATTTGATAGCTTGGCACCAAATTTTTGTTATTTAAATTGTATACCTTTAATATTTCCCAGTTTATCTACAATATAAAATATATAAGACGATGGATTATATTTAAAATCTGCATGAAGTATAACATACGAAGGTGACATGATAGTGTATTTATGGATATTTCCTTAATTGTAAATTAGCCTATTTCTAACAAAATTAGTTTTTCTATGCGGATATGTAGTTTTTTGAATTCATTACCACAGTCTGAAAAATCAATATTTGCGTGCATAAAAAATAGTTCGTATTATATTCATAAAACATCCTGCAACTGTAATATCATTCTTCTAGATTGTACTTTTATCGCATTACATGAAGTGATTTTATGGAAATATCTTTACTGCTGAACATTTAATTGTTTGAATTAAAATTCTATTTATTAGAAATTTTGTTGCGTAGCCATCCTTGATGGAATCCAATATATAAAGTGAATTCATGCGATCATTCATTATTGGTCATAACGAGGTAAGGTGTGTTTGTGTAGAAATGACGTTTGATATTTACAATTTTGTTATGCATACCATTTTTTTGACAAAGTACCGAATAGAATCTTCCGATCTACTCAGTCGAATGAATCGTTGAGATATAGTGAAATGGCCATTGTGGCACGACAGTATTTGTCGCAGTTCAATCATTTGTTTTAAATGAGAACATCATTCCTGATTTCTGTCCGGAATTCTGCTTGGTCTCAATTTAATTATAGTGATTTGAATTTTAAAACTTCATATTTCCAATCATATGGGTTGACTATTTATCACCTTTAATTTATTGGAGAATTTATATTTTGTGATGATGACGCAATAATTTGTTGTAAATATTTATATGAATTTATAATCATTGCTGCAATTTGTTAATTAAAGTTGATAGATTTGCAAATTTTAATAATAAAAATTATATCCTTCTGACGTTTTCCAGGCTTTAAAGGAGGATGGTCAAATTAAATTCATTTTCTATGAAATTTAAAATTAATGGTTTCGGATCCATTCATCATTATTCCCTATACTCGAACAGGCCAAAAGTCCGCCACAATATTGAAAAATGAGTTTGATTTTACACATGTGATATGTTCAAATCGCGCAATACTGATGCGAGTAAGAATACAAAAAATTCTTGATTCACAAATAGCTTAGAAAAAGTAAATCGGAGTATTAGGAATTGTGAGACTCAATATTGCCCATCATGTTATGGCTTGTAGTATGTGGGAGGAATATCAGTCAAATATGGGTTTTAATGAAGTTGACAGATAATATTCGGATTTTGACAAAATAAACAAAACTAAACACAACAGAAGAGTTAGTTTTGGTATTTTTGCACTGATTTTATTTTTTTTAAATGTGGATTAATGGTTGGAAATAAGAAGCGTGCAAAAAGTGTACTATGATTTGTAGTAAATTGTTTTCTCTTTAATCTAATCACGTATAATTTGCAATAGATCAGTCTATACTTGTAGTAGTCAATGCCTGTTAAACCTGTAGCCTATGCCTATTCACAATTTATCACCTGTGCTGCAGGCGCATTCTGGTATTGCTAATCCGGCTAATACGACCAATTAAGTAACAGCGATTGCTCTAAGTCATGTAAGCACAAAACATGTTAATAGGTACAGGCAAGTTAATGATGCCATCTTCTAGTTCCAGCTCTAGCTGAATTGTCGCCAGTAAGCACGGCACTTGTGTGCAAATGAGATTAACTTTCGTAAATGCTGATTGGCATACACTTCTGGTCCCATTTGGAATAATTCATACCTAAGTACGCGCTTAGCAGTTCTTTACTAGAAATAATTTATACATCTTATTGGATTCCTTTATTTAAAATAATAATAATAAGCTCATTAATAAATCGTTCGTTTTCATCATTATGTCGCAGAAATCCTAAATCATGTTCGGTGAAATAAACAATTGAATGAAAATACGCTAAATATTATTTGATAATAATGTCTAAACGAATAAAAATGTTATGTTTAATTAGTAGGCTGAAACATTTTATAAAATGTATAAACATCCTTTTACAGGCATAGTTTTACGTTTTTGTTCAGAATCATTAATCAATCTACTTTCAGGTAGTCGATATCTGTTTGCTTATAAATTGTACACGACCTATCATTTCTGGATCGAGGCTTATTATCGAAAATCTTTCTGTACTAATATAACTATGCAGCAATATTTGGACATCATGTTTTAAAGGATTATAAGCAACAAATAATCATAGTAGGATTATATTTTGTACTGGCACATATTTGACTAGAGTCAATAGATTCCGAAAATATCAATTGAATCGTGCAGAAAATATCCTGGTGAGTTTAAACCTTTTTGGAAAATAGCTTCTTATATAATGGGATCAAAGTAATCTTAAATCAGTTTGACAGAATAGATTAAGTGAAAATGCAAGATTAGACAATCGGGTTGTAAAGAAAACGAAAAATACTTTAATAGAAAATTATTTGAAAAAAATAATGAAAAATAATGTGCCATTGAAATATGAATTTAAAGAAACTAGGGTAATATGGGAGGAATAAAGTCTTCTGTGCTTAGTCTAATAGGCTACGTAGCTCAGTGCTGGAATATAGAGCGCTGAAAGTGAGATTGATTACCGCTTGTGCATGTGTTTAGTACTTGGAATGCCGTAAACTATAATATAATGCAATGTAAAAGCACGAGTGCGACTGATTTCCGTTTGTGCATGCGTGTAGTACTTGGAATGCCGTGCACTATAGTATACTGCAATGTAAAGGTAAACAAGGCAGGAAAAAGTCGACTAGAAAGGTAGATAGTGTTACTGAAAAATGCAGAATAGAACCATTACTAGATTGGAACCTTGTTTTCACGTTAGCATTATATCAGAGAAATTTCGTATTATTTGAAATAATTTAAAAACCACCTATTTTACATTGTATTGAATATCATTCTTTCCTATATTTTCTTGCCTCCACACAAAGATAATTCAATTAATCAAGATTTTATCTAAATGGTATGATAATTGCAGTATTGAGAATGGGAAACCTGATTCCCCATCTCGAACATCCATAATTCGTGAATTAAAATACAAAACGATATAAATGCCTCCACATTCAATAGTTTGTTATATATACTTAATATTTAACTGATATAACAGATATAAAGTTTAAATCAGTGAATGTTATGGAAATTTTGAAGACCAACATAAGGATTGGCTGCTACAAATTTATTTGAAGTTAATGATAATAATTGTTGTTTTGTGAGACATTCATCGGGTTACTTTATATTGTGAGTGATCGCGTGATTTTCATATAAAGTTGATTGTATTTATGTAGGTTTGACACTATATATAAATAAAGTTAATATAAAAATCTATTGAAATGAAATATGATGTGCTTTTGTAGCATAATAAAAAATATGTTGAAAGTGAGAGACTAGTTTATTTAAAATTTAATAAAATATCATATATAATAAACTATAATAAAAAGCAAAGGTATACAGTATGGCATACTAAACTGACGGGTTAGTGTTATTATCCATATTTCCTTAATTGTAAATAAGCATGTTCCTAATAAAGATGTCTATTAAAGTGCTTGCATTCGCGTTAATGTTTTTTTAGATTAATATTTGTACAAGCTAAAAAACGGATTCTGTGTATTATATATAAAACATCTTTTGCAAGTTTAAAGTCATATTACTCACTTTTGTCTTTATCACATAACATGGAATGTTTTGTTGAATTCCTATGATCACACGTTATTGACCCTAACGAGACCAGATGTGCTTGTGTAGAGAATACGTGTGATATATACAATTTTTTATGCATACCACTTTCGGAAGTCTATCTAATAGAATTTTTGGGTCTACTCAGTCGAATGAATCGTTCAATTATATTGAAATGGGCATTGTGACGCGACAGTATCTGTCACAGTTAAAGTATTATTCTTAAAATGAAAACATCATTTCAGCTTTCTGTCTGAAATCTTGCTTGTTCTCAATTTACTGATATTTATGGATTTGAATTTTAAATATTCATATTTCCAAATCATGGTGGTTAGTTTTTTATTATCTATAATGTGTTAGCAAATTTATATTTTGTGATAATAAAGCAATAATTTATGATATGATGTAAATACTTATACGAATTTGTAATCATTGCTGTATTTTAAAATTATGTTTTATAGCTTGGTACGTAATTTTAATTATATAAAGTGTAACCTTTTGATGTTTTTCAGGTTTTAAAGAAGGAACGATTGTTTACAATATAGTAACACATAAAACAATGGAAAATATTTAAAAAAAGCATGTAGTATAGTATAGCAAACTGACGGGATAGTATATTTATCTATATTTGCTTAATTTCGTATAAGCAAATTTCTAACAAAACTAAAGTTTATGACGTCTACCTTTGCGGTAATGTAGTTTTTATGGGATTAATATTAATAAATGCTAAAAAAATCAATATATACATGTATGAGAAAGTGTTTGTATTTATTATTTTGAAAAAAACTTTTTTTCAACTGAGATATCACCTCGCTTGTGTTTTTATCATATGAATTCGACTTGTTATGTAAAAGCGACTTGGCAACGCCATATACTCACACAACATGCTAATACGTATAGGCAAGTTAATGATGCCATCTTCTAGTCCCAGCTTTGGTTGAATTGTCGCCAGTAAGCACGGCACTCGTGTGCAAATGAGGTTAACTTTCGTAAATTATGATTGGCATTAGCTTCTGGTCCCATTTCAAACAATTATTGTCTAAGTACACGCTTAGAAGTTGTCCACTAGAAATAATTTATACATATTATTGAATTCTTTTATTTATAATTTGTTTAGTTGAATATTTGGTAAAACTTGACCAAAAGATCAACGTTTATTACTGCTTGTTGCAGAAATTATTTAACAAATCCATATTTCGCATCTGATACTGCGAATTAATGAAATCGTTTTTTTCATCATTATATTGCAAAAATCCTATATCATGTTCGGTGACATAAACAATTTAATGAAAACACGCTAAATATTATTTGATAATAATAGTTTAACGAATAAGTAAATGTTATTTTTCATTAGTAGGCTGATTCCTTTTTATAAAATGTATCAGCATCCTTTTACACACATAGTTTTACATTTGGCGCTATTTTTGTTCAGAATCATTAATCAATCTACTTTCAGGTAGTCGATATCTGTTTGCTTATAAATTGTACACGAACTAACGTCATTTCTTTCTGCGTTGTATTAATATAACTATGCAGCAATATTTGAACATCATGTTTTAAAGGATTATAAACACCAAATAATCATAGTAGGGTTATATTTTGTACTGACACATATTTGACTAGAATTAATAGATTCCGAAAATGTCAATTGAGTCGTGCAGAAAATTTCCTGGTGAGTTTAAACCTTTTTGGAAAATAGCTTCTTATATAATGGGATCAAAGTAATCTTAAAACAGTTTAACAGAATAGATTATGTAAAAATGCAAGATTAGACAATCGGATTGTAAAGAAAAAGAAAAATACTTTAATAGAAAAGTATTTGATAAAAATGATAAAAAATAATGTGTCATTGAAATATGAATTTTAAAGAAACTAGGGTAATATGGGAGGAATAAAGTCTTCTGTGGTTAGTCTAATAGGCTACGTAGCTAAGTGCTGGAATATAGAGCGCTGAAGGTGAGAGTGATTTCCGTTTGTGCATGTGTGTAGTACTTGGAATGCCGTGCACTATAGTATAATGCAGTGTAAAGGCAAACAAGGCAGGAAAAGAGTCGACTAGAACGGTAGATAGTGTTACTGAAAAATGGAGAATAGAACCATTACTAGAGTGGAACCTTGTTTTCACGTTAGCATTATATCAGAGAAATTTCGTGTTATTTGAAATAATTTAAAAACCACCTATTTTACATTGTATTGAATATCATTCTTTCCTATATTTTCTTGCCTCCACACAAAGATAATTCAATTAATCAAGATTTTATCTAAATGGTATGATAATTGCAGTATTGAGAATGGGAAACCTGATTCCCCATCTCGAACATCCATAATTCGTGAATTAAAATACAAAACGATATAAATGCCTCCACATTCAATAGTTTGTTATATATACTTAATATTTAACTGATATAACAGATATAAAGTTTAAATCAGTGAATGTTATGGAAATTTTGAAGACCAACATAAGGATTGGCTGCTACAAATTTATTTGAAGTTAATGATAATAATTGTTGTTTTGTGAGACATTCATCGGGTCACTTTATATTGTGAGTGATCGCGTGATTTTCATATAAAGTTGATTGTATTAATGTAGGTTTAACACTATATATAAATAAAGTTAATATAAAAATCTATTGATATGAAATATGATGTGCTTTTGTCGCATAATAATAAAAAATATTTTGAAAGTGAAAGATTAGTTTATTTAAAATTTAATAAAATATCATATATAATAAACTATAATAAAAAGCAAAGGTATACAGTATGGCATACTAAACTGACGGGTTAGTGTTATTATCCATATTTCCTTAATTGTAAATAAGCATGTTCCTAATAAAGATGTCTATTAAAGTGCTTGCATTCGCGTTAACGTTTTTTTAGATTAATATTTGTACAAGCTAAAAAACGGATTCTGTGTATTATATATAAAACATCTTTTGCAAGTTTAAAGTCATATTACTCACTTTTGTCTTTATCACATAACATGGAATGTTTTGTTGAATTCCTATGATCACACGTTATTGGCCCTAACGAGACCAGATGTGCTTGTGTAGAGAATACGTGTGATATATACAATTGTTTATGCATACCACTTTTCGGAAGTCTATCTAATAGAATTTTTGGGTCTACTCAGTCGAATGAATCGTTCAAGTATATTGAAATGGGCATTGTGACGCGACAGTATCTGTCACAGTTAAAGTATTATTCTTAAAATGAAAACATCATTTCAGCTTTCTGTCTGAAATCTTGCTTGTTCTCAATTTACTGATATTTATGGATTTGAATTTTAAATATTCATATTTCCAAATCATGGTGGTTAGTTTTTTATTATCTATAATGTGTTAGCAAATTTATATTTTGTGATAATAAAGCAATAATTTATGATATGATGTAAATACTTATACGAATTTGTAATCATTGCTGTATTTTAAAATTATGTTTTATAGCTTGGTACGTAATTTCAATTATATAAAGTGTAACCTTTTGATGTTTTTCTGGTTTTAAAGAAGGAACGATTGTTTACAATATAGTAACATATAAAACAATGGAAAATATTTAAAAAAAGCATGTAGTATAATATAGCAAACTGACGGGATAGTATATTTATCTATATTTGCTTAATTTCGTATAAGCAAATTTCTAACAAAACTAAAGTTTATGACGTCTACCTTTGCGGTTATGTAGTTTTTTAAATCAATATTACAGCATGCCATAAAACCAATATTCACGTGTATGAGAAATAGTTTGTATACTTTAAAACGTTTTGTAACTGGCAATATCACCTTTCTTGCTTGTATTCTTATCATGGCCATTAATAAAAATTATTTATAGTTGAGAATCTAAGTATTGTATTTATATTCAAATTATAGTTAGGTTATTATAAAATATATTTGCAGCTATCTTGAAAACCAATGCAGAAATAAATTCATACGAAATTCATTATGAGGCCATAGCAGGACATGAATTATCTTTAGAGATCAGGTGAATTATTCTAATTTGTTTTGCATACCTATTTTGACAGACTATCGATAGCATCTTTTTGATTTACTCGAAGTCAAATAAATCGTTGAGGTATTGTGAAATATGCATTGTGGCGCAGAAAAAAGATTATCGCAGTTCGAATATTCGTGTAATTGGAAAGCATCGTTCTGCTTCCTAGTAATGATCTTGCTTGCTCCTTGTTAAATGATATGCATTTGAACTTTAACTCATCATTCTTTCAATATTATGTATTATGATAATGACGCTATAGTTTATGTTATGAGTGAAATATTTAGATGGACCTATTACATTTAAAAAAAAATATTAGATAGCTTCGTACCACATTTTGACATATAATATGTATCATTTTAATGTTTTGGAGGACTTTTAGAATGAAAGGTTATTTAAAATATAGGAAAATATAAAAGAATAGATTTTATTTTTTAAAAACCATGTAGTTTAACATAATAACTGCGTGATAGTCTATCCCTTCCAATATTTGCTTAATTGTATAGAGCAAATTTTTTAACAAAAGAGTATAGTTTAAGACATTTGCCTTTTGCAGTAATGTAGTTTTATGGGATTAATATTATTAAATGCTAAAAAAATCAAGCTATATACATGTATGAAAGTGTTTGTATTTATTATTTTGAAAAAAACTTTTTTCAACTGAGATATCCACCCTCGCTTGTGTTTTTTATCATATGAGATTCAGGCTTAGTTATGCTTAAAAGCGACTTGGCAACGCCATATACATACCTCACAACATGCTAATACGTATAGGCAAGTTAATGATGCCATCTTCTAGTCCCAGCTTTGGTTGTATTGTCGCCAGTAAGCACGGCACTCGTGTGCAAATGAGGTTAACTTTCATAAATTCTGAGGTTGCATTAGCTTCTGGTCCCATTTCAAACAATTATTGTTAAGTACACATAGAAGTTGTCCATGAAATAATTTATACATGTGTATTGAATTCTTTTATTTATAATTTGTTTAGTTGAATACTTGGTAAAACTTGACCAAAATATCAACGTTTATTACTGCTTGTTGCAGAAATTATTTAACAAATCCATATTTCGCATCTGATACTGCGAATTAATGAAATCGTTTTTTTTCATCATTATATCATAAATCCTATATCATGTTCCCGGTGAAAGCATAAACAATTTAATGAAAACGCTAATATTATTTGATAATAATAGTTTAACGAATAAAAAAATGTTATTTTTCATTAGTAGGCTGATTCCTTTTTATAAAATGTATCAGCATCCTTTTACACACATAGTTTTACATTTGGCGATATTTTTGTTCAGAATCATTAATCAATCTACTTTCAGGTAGTCGATATCTGTTTGCTTATAAATTGTATACGACCTAACGTCTTTTCTTGGTCGAGACTTATTATCGAAAATCTTTCTGCGTTGTATTAATATAACTATGCAGCAATATTTGAACATCATGTTTTAAAGGATTATAAACACCAAATAATCATAGTAGGGTTATATTTTGTACTGACACATATTTGACTAGAATTAATAGATTCCGAAAATGTCAATTGAGTCGTGCAGAAAATTTCCTGGTGAGTTTAAACCTTTTTGGAAAATAGCTTCTTATATAATGGGATCAAAGTAATCTTAAAACAGTTTAACAGAATAGATTATGTGAAAATGCAAGATTAGACAATCGGATTGTAAAGAAAAAGAAAAATACTTTAATAGAAAAGTATTTGATAAAAATGATAAAAAATAATGTGTCATTGAAATATGAATTTTGAAGAAACTATGGTAATATGGGAGGAATAAAGTCTTCTGTGGTTAGTCTAATAGGCTACGTAGCTAAGTGCTGGAATATAGAGCGCTGAAAGTGAGAGTGATTTCCGTTTGTGCATGTGTATAGTACTTGGAATGCCGTGCACTATAGTATAATGCAGTGTAAAGGCAAACAAGGCAGAAAAGAGTCGACTAGGACGGTAGATAGTGTTACTGAAAAATGGAGAATAGAACCATTACTAGAGTGGAACCTTGTTTTCACGTTAGCATTATATGAGAGAAATTTCGTGTTATTTGAAATAATTTAAAAACCACCTTTTTTACATTGTATTGAATATCATTCTTTTCTATATTTTCTTGCCTCCACACAAAGATAATTCAATTAATCAAGATTTTATCTAAATGGTATGATAATTGCAGTATTGAGAATGGGAAACCTGATTCCCCATATCGAACATCCATAATTCGTGAATTAAAATACAAAACGATATAAATGCCTCTGCATTCAATAGTTTGTTATATATACTTAATATTTAACTGATATAACAGATATAAAGTTTAAATCAGTGAATGTTATGGCAATTTTGAAGACCAACATAAGGATTGGCTGCTACAAATTTATTTGAAGTTAATGATAATAATTGTTGTTTTGTGAGACATTCATCGGGTCACTTTATATTGGGAGTGATCGCGTGATTTTCATATAAAGTTGATTGTATTAATGTAGGTTTAACACTATATATAAATAAAGTTAATATAAAAATCTATTGAAATGAAATATGATGTGCTTTTGTAGCATAATAACAAAAAATATGTTGAAAGTGAGAGACTAGTTTATTTAAAATTTAATAAAATATCATATATAATAAACTATAATAAAAAGCAAAGGTATACAGTATGGCATACTAAACTGACGGGTTAGTGTTATTATCCATATTTCCTTAATTGTAAATAAGCATGTTCCTAATAAAGATGTCTATTAAAGTGCTTGCATTCGCGTTAATGTTTTTTTAGATTAATATTTGTACAAGCTAAAAAACGGATTCTGTGTATTATATATAAAACATCTTTTGCAAGTTTAAAGTCATATTACTCACTTTTGTCTTTATCACATAACATGGAATGTTTTGTTGAATTCCTATGATCACACGTTATTGACCCTAACGAGACCAGATGTGCTTGTGTAGAGAATACGTGTGATATATACAATTTTTTATGCATACCACTTTTCCGAAGTCTATCTAATAGAATTTTTGGGTCTACTCAGTCGAATGAATCGTTCAAGTATATTGAAATGGGCATTGTGACGCGACAGTATCTGTCACAGTTAAAGTATTATTCTTAAAATGAAAACATCATTTCAGCTTTCTGTCTGAAATCTTGCTTGTTCTCAATTTACTGATATTTATGGATTTGAATTTTAAATATTCATATTTCCAAATCATGGTGGTTAGTTTTTTATTATCTATAATGTGTTAGCAAATTTATATTTTGTGATAATAAAGCAATAATTTATGATATGATGTAAATACTTATACGAATTTGTAATCATTGCTGTATTTTAAAATTATGTTTTATAGCTTGGTACGTAATTTTAATTATATAAAGTGTAACCTTTTGATGTTTTTCTGGTTTTAAAGAAGGAACGATTGTTTACAATATAGTAACATATAAAACAATGGAAAATATTTAAAAAAAGCATGTAGTATAATATAGCAAACTGACGGGATAGTATATTTATCTATATTTGCTTAATTTCGTATAAGCAAATTTCTAACAAAACTAAAGTTTATGACGTCTACCTTTGCGGTTATGTAGTTTTTTAAATCAATATTACAGCATGCCATAAAACCAATATTCACGTGTATGAGAAATAGTTTGTATTATATACAAAAACGTTTTGGCAACTGTAATATCACCTTTCTTGCTTGTATTCTTATCATATTACATTAATAAAAAATTATTTATAGTTGAGAATCTAAGTGTTATTATTTATATTCAAATTATAGTTAGGGTTATTATAAAATATGTTGCGTGGCTATCCTTGATAGAAACCAATACTTGAAGTAAATTCATGCGAAAATTCATTATGAGCCATAGCAGGACCAGATTATCTTTAGAGATCAGGTGAAATATTTACAAATTTGTTTTGCATGCCTATTTTTGACAGACTATCGATAAGCATCTTGCGATTTACTCAGTCAAATAAATCGTTGAGGTATTGTGAAATGGCCATTGTGGCGCGAAAAAAGGTGTCGCAGTTCGAATATTCGTCTTAATTGGAAAACATCTATTCTGCTTCCTGTGTGGAATCTTGCTTGCTCCTTGTTAAATGATATGGATTTGAAATTTAACTCATCATTCTTTCAATATTATGTATTATGATAATGACGCTATAGTTTATGTTATGAGTTAAATATTTAGATGGACCTATTACATTTTAAAATTATATTAGATAGCTTCGTACCACATTTTGACATATAATATGTATCATTTTAATGTTTTGGAGGACTTTTAGAATGAAAGGTTATTTAAAATATAGGAAAATATAAAAGAATAGATTTTATTTAAAAAAACCATGTAGTTTAACATAGCCAACTGACGTGATAGTCTATCTATCAATATTTGCTTAATTGTATATGAGCAAATTTCTAACAAAAGTATAGTTTAAGACGTTTGCCTTTGCGGTAATGTAGTTTTTATGGGATTAATATTAATAAATGCTAAAAAAATCAATATATACATGTATGAGAAAGTGTTTGTATTTATTATTTTGAAAAAAACTTTTTTTCAACTGAGATGTCACCTCGCTTGTGTTTTTATCATATGAATTCGACTTGTTATGTAAAAGCGACTTGGCAACGCCATATACTCACACAACATGCTAATACGTATAGGCAAGTTAATGATGCCATCTTCTAGTCCCAGCTTTGGTTGAATTGTCGCCAGTAAGCACGGCACTCGTGTGCAAATGAGGTTAACTTTCATAAATTCTGATTGGCATTAGCTTCTGGTCCCATTTCAAACAATTATTGTCTAAGTACACGCTTAGAAGTTGTCCACTAGAAATAATTTATACATATTATTGAATTCTTTTATTTATAATTTGTTTAGTTGAATATTTGGTAAAACTTGACCAAAAGATCAACGTTTATTACTGCTTGTTGCAGAAATTATTTAACAAATCCATATTTCGCATCTGATACTGCGAATTAATGAAATCGTTTTTTTCATCATTATATTGCAAAAATCCTATATCATGTTCGGTGACATAAACAATTTAATGAAAACACGCTAAATATTATTTGATAATAATAGTTTAACGAATAAAAAAATGTTATTTTTCATTAGTAGGCTGATTCCTTTTTATAAAATGTATCAGCATCCTTTTACACACATAGTTTTACATTTGGCGCTATTTTTGTTCAGAATCATTAATCAATCTACTTTCAGGTAGTCGATATCTGTTTGCTTATAAATTGTATACGACCTAACGTCTTTTCTTGGTCGAGACTTATTATCGAAAATCTTTCTGCGTTGTATTAATATAACTATGCAGCAATATTTGAACATCATGTTTTAAAGGATTATAAACACCAAATAATCATAGTAGGGTTATATTTTGTACTGACACATATTTGACTAGAATTAATAGATTCCGAAAATGTCAATTGAGTCGTGCAGAAAATTTCCTGGTGAGTTTAAACCTTTTTGGAAAATAGCTTCTTATATAATGGGATCAAAGTAATCTTAAAACAGTTTAACAGAATAGATTATGTGAAAATGCAAGATTAGACAATCGGATTGTAAAGAAAAAGAAAAATACTTTAATAGAAAAGTATTTGATAAAAATGATAAAAAATAATGTGTCATTGAAATATGAATTTTGAAGAAACTATGGTAATATGGGAGGAATAAAGTCTTCTGTGGTTAGTCTAATAGGCTACGTAGCTAAGTGCTGGAATATAGAGCGCTGAAAGTGAGAGTGATTTCCGTTTGTGCATGTGTATAGTACTTGGAATGCCGTGCACTATAGTATAATGCAGTGTAAAGGCAAACAAGGCAGAAAAGAGTCGACTAGGACGGTAGATAGTGTTACTGAAAAATGGAGAATAGAACCATTACTAGAGTGGAACCTTGTTTTCACGTTAGCATTATATCAGAGAAATTTCGTGTTATTTGAAATAATTTAAAAACCACCTATTTTACATTGTATTGAATATCATTCTTTTCTATATTTTCTTGCCTCCACACAAAGATAATTCAATTAATCAAGATTTTATCTAAATGGTATGATAATTGCAGTATTGAGAATGGGAAACCTGATTCCCCATATCGAACATCCATAATTCGTGAATTAAAATACAAAACGATATAAATGCCTCTGCATTCAATAGTTTGTTATATATACTTAATATTTAACTGATATAACAGATATAAAGTTTAAATCAGTGAATGTTATGGCAATTTTGAAGACCAACATAAGGATTGGCTGCTACAAATTTATTTGAAGTTAATGATAATAATTGTTGTTTTGTGAGACATTCATCGGGTCACTTTATATTGGGAGTGATCGCGTGATTTTCATATAAAGTTGATTGTATTAATGTAGGTTTAACACTATATATAAATAAAGTTAATATAAAAATCTATTGAAATGAAATATGATGTGCTTTTGTAGCATAATAACAAAAAATATGTTGAAAGTGAGAGACTAGTTTATTTAAAATTTAATAAAATATCATATATAATAAACTATAATAAAAAGCAAAGGTATACAGTATGGCATACTAAACTGACGGGTTAGTGTTATTATCCATATTTCCTTAATTGTAAATAAGCATGTTCCTAATAAAGATGTCTATTAAAGTGCTTGCATTCGCGTTAATGTTTTTTTAGATTAATATTTGTACAAGCTAAAAAACGGATTCTGTGTATTATATATAAAACATCTTTTGCAAGTTTAAAGTCATATTACTCACTTTTGTCTTTATCACATAACATGGAATGTTTTGTTGAATTCCTATGATCACACGTTATTGACCCTAACGAGACCAGATGTGCTTGTGTAGAGAATACGTGTGATATATACAATTTTTTATGCATACCACTTTTCGGAAGTCTATCTAATAGAATTTTTGGGTCTACTCAGTCGAATGAATCGTTCAAGTATATTGAAATGGGCATTGTGACGCGACAGTATCTGTCACAGTTAAAGTATTATTCTTAAAATGAAAACATCATTTCAGCTTTCTGTCTGAAATCTTGCTTGTTCTCAATTTACTGATATTTATGGATTTGAATTTTAAATATTCATATTTCCAAATCATGGTGGTTAGTTTTTTATTATCTATAATGTGTTAGCAAATTTATATTTTGTGATAATAAAGCAATAATTTATGATATGATGTAAATACTTATACGAATTTGTAATCATTGCTGTATTTTAAAATTATGTTTTATAGCTTGGTACGTAATTTTAATTATATAAAGTGTAACCTTTTGATGTTTTTCAGGTTTTAAAGAAGGAACGATTGTTTACAATATAGTAACATATAAAACAATGGAAAATATTTAAAAAAAGCATGTAGTATAATATAGCAAACTGACGGGATAGTATATTTATCTATATTTGCTTAATTTCGTATAAGCAAATTTCTAACAAAACTAAAGTTTATGACGTCTACCTTTGCGGTTATGTAGTTTTTTAAATCAATATTACAGCATGCCATAAAACCAATATTCACGTGTATGAGAAATAGTTTGTATTATATACAAAAACGTTTTGGCAACTGTAATATCACCTTTCTTGCTTGTATTCTTATCATATTACATTAATAAAAAATTATTTATAGTTGAGAATCTAAGTGTTATTATTTATATTCAAATTATAGTTAGGGTTATTATAAAATATGTTGCGTGGCTATCCTTGATAGAAACCAATACTTGAAGTAAATTCATGCGAAAATTCATTATGAGCCATAGCAGGACCAGATTATCTTTAGAGATCAGGTGAAATATTTACAAATTTGTTTTGCATGCCTATTTTTGACAGACTATCGATAAGCATCTTGCGATTTACTCAGTCAAATAAATCGTTGAGGTATTGTGAAATGGCCATTGTGGCGCGAAAAAAGGTGTCGCAGTTCGAATATTCGTCTTAATTGGAAAACATCTATTCTGCTTCCTGTGTGGAATCTTGCTTGCTCCTTGTTAAATGATATGGATTTGAAATTTAACTCATCATTCTTTCAATATTATGTATTATGATAATGACGCTATAGTTTATGTTATGAGTTAAATATTTAGATGGACCTATTACATTTTAAAATTATATTAGATAGCTTCGTACCACATTTTGACATATAATATGTATCATTTTAATGTTTTGGAGGACTTTTAGAATGAAAGGTTATTTAAAATATAGGAAAATATAAAAGAATAGATTTTATTTAAAAAAACCATGTAGTTTAACATAGCCAACTGACGTGATAGTCTATCTATCAATATTTGCTTAATTGTATATGAGCAAATTTCTAACAAAAGTATAGTTTAAGACGTTTGCCTTTGCGGTAATGTAGTTTTTATGGGATTAATATTAATAAATGCTAAAAAAATCAATATATACATGTATGAGAAAGTGTTTGTATTTATTATTTTGAAAAAAACTTTTTTTCAACTGAGATGTCACCTCGCTTGTGTTTTTATCATATGAATTCGACTTGTTATGTAAAAGCGACTTGGCAACGCCATATACTCACACAACATGCTAATACGTATAGGCAAGTTAATGATGCCATCTTCTAGTCCCAGCTTTGGTTGAATTGTCGCCAGTAAGCACGGCACTCGTGTGCAAATGAGGCTAACTTTCGTAAATTCTGATGGCATTAGCTTCTGGTCCCATTTCAAACAATTATTGTCTAAGCACACGCTTAGAAGTTGTCCACTAGAAATAATTTATACATATTATTGAATTCTTTTATTTATAATTTGTTTAGTTGAATATTTGGTAAAACTTGACCAAAAGATCAACGTTTATTACTGCTTGTTGCAGAAATTATTTAACAAATCCATATTTCGCATCTGATACTGCGAATTAATGAAATCGTTTTTTTCATCATTATATTGCAAAAATCCTATATCATGTTCGGTGACATAAACAATTTAATGAAAACACGCTAAATATTATTTGATAATAATAGTTTAACGAATAAAAAAATGTTATTTTTCATTAGTAGGCTGATTCCTTTTTATAAAATGTATCAGCATCCTTTTACACACATAGTTTTACATTTGGCGCTATTTTTGTTCAGAATCATTAATCAATCTACTTTCAGGTAGTCGATATCTGTTTGCTTATAAATTGTATACGACCTAACGTCTTTTCTTGGTCGAGACTTATTATCGAAAATCTTTCTGCGTTGTATTAATATAACTATGCAGCAATATTTGAACATCATGTTTTAAAGGATTATAAACACCAAATAATCATAGTAGGGTTATATTTTGTACTGACACATATTTGACTAGAATTAATAGATTCCGAAAATGTCAATTGAGTCGTGCAGAAAATTTCCTGGTGAGTTTAAACCTTTTTGGAAAATAGCTTCTTATATAATGGGATCAAAGTAATCTTAAAACAGTTTAACAGAATAGATTATGTGAAAATGCAAGATTAGACAATCGGATTGTAAAGAAAAAGAAAAATACTTTAATAGAAAAGTATTTGATAAAAATGATAAAAAATAATGTGTCATTGAAATATGAATTTTGAAGAAACTATGGTAATATGGGAGGAATAAAGTCTTCTGTGGTTAGTCTAATAGGCTACGTAGCTAAGTGCTGGAATATAGAGCGCTGAAATTGAGAGTGATTTCCGTTTGTGCATGTGTATAGTACTTGGAATGCCGTGCACTATAGTATAATGCAGTGTAAAGGCAAACAAGGCAGAAAAGAGTCGACTAGGACGGTAGATAGTGTTACTGAAAAATGGAGAATAGAACCATTACTAGAGTGGAACCTTGTTTTCACGTTAGCATTATATGAGAGAAATTTCGTGTTATTTGAAATAATTTAAAAACCACCTTTTTTACATTGTATTGAATATCATTCTTTTCTATATTTTCTTGCCTCCACACAAAGATAATTCAATTAATCAAGATTTTATCTAAATGGTATGATAATTGCAGTATTGAGAATGGGAAACCTGATTCCCCATATCGAACATCCATAATTCGTGAATTAAAATACAAAACGATATAAATGCCTCTGCATTCAATAGTTTGTTATATATACTTAATATTTAACTGATATAACAGATATAAAGTTTAAATCAGTGAATGTTATGGCAATTTTGAAGACCAACATAAGGATTGGCTGCTACAAATTTATTTGAAGTTAATGATAATAATTGTTGTTTTGTGAGACATTCATCGGGTCACTTTATATTGTGAGTGATCGCGTGATTTTCATATAAAGTTGATTGTATTAATGTAGGTTTAACACTATATATAAATAAAGTTAATATAAAAATCTATTGAAATGAAATATGATGTGCTTTTGTAGCATAATAACAAAAAATATGTTGAAAGTGAGAGACTAGTTTATTTAAAATTTAATAAAATATCATATATAATAAACTATAATAAAAAGCAAAGGTATACAGTATGGCATACTAAACTGACGGGTTAGTGTTATTATCCATATTTCCTTAATTGTAAATAAGCATGTTCCTAATAAAGATGTCTATTAAAGTGCTTGCATTCGCGTTAATGTTTTTTTAGATTAATATTTGTACAAGCTAAAAAACGGATTCTGTGTATTATATATAAAACATCTTTTGCAAGTTTAAAGTCATATTACTCACTTTTGTCTTTATCACATAACATGGAATGTTTTGTTGAATTCCTATGATCACACGTTATTGGCCCTAACGAGACCAGATGTGCTTGTGTAGAGAATACGTGTGATATATAC
Source organism: Eudiplozoon nipponicum (assembly GCA_029291075.1). Taxonomy (NCBI): domain Eukaryota; kingdom Metazoa; phylum Platyhelminthes; class Monogenea; order Mazocraeidea; family Diplozoidae; genus Eudiplozoon; species Eudiplozoon nipponicum. Next base: position 12,334 of record JAQBSW010003871.1, on the reverse strand, counting down.
AATTTTTTATGCATACCACTTTTCGGAAGTCTATCTAATAGAATTTTTGGGTCTACTCAGTCGAATGAATCGTTCAAGTATATTGAAATGGGCATTGTGACGCGACAGTATCTGTCACAGTTAAAGTATTATTCTTAAAATGAAAACATCATTTCAGCTTTCTGTCTGAAATCTTGCTTGTTCTCAATTTACTGATATTTATGGATTTGAATTTTAAATATTCATATTTCCAAATCATGGTGGTTAGTTTTTTATTATCTATAATGTGTTAGCAAATTTATATTTTGTGATAATAAAGCAATAATTTATGATATGATGTAAATACTTATACGAATTTGTAATCATTGCTGTATTTTAAAATTATGTTTTATAGCTTGGTACGTAATTTTAATTATATAAAGTGTAACCTTTTGATGTTTTTCAGGTTTTAAAGAAGGAACGATTGTTTACAATATAGTAACATATAAAACAATGGAAAATATTTAAAAAAAGCATGTAGTATAATATAGCAAACTGACGGGATAGTATATTTATCTATATTTGCTTAATTTCGTATAAGCAAATTTCTAACAAAACTAAAGTTTATGACGTCTACCTTTGCGGTTATGTAGTTTTTTAAATCAATATTACAGCATGCCATAAAACCAATATTCACGTGTATGAGAAATAGTTTGTATTATATACAAAAACGTTTTGGCAACTGTAATATCACCTTTCTTGCTTGTATTCTTATCATATTACATTAATAAAAAATTATTTATAGTTGAGAATCTAAGTGTTATTATTTATATTCAAATTATAGTTAGGGTTATTATAAAATATGTTGCGTGGCTATCCTTGATAGAAACCAATACTTGAAGTAAATTCATGCGAAAATTCATTATGAGCCATAGCAGGACCAGATTATCTTTAGAGATCAGGTGAAATATTTACAAATTTGTTTTGCATGCCTATTTTTGACAGACTATCGATAAGCATCTTGCGATTTACTCAGTCAAATAAATCGTTGAGGTATTGTGAAATGGCCATTGTGGCGCGAAAAAAGGTGTCGCAGTTCGAATATTCGTCTTAATTGGAAAACATCTATTCTGCTTCCTGTGTGGAATCTTGCTTGCTCCTTGTTAAATGATATGGATTTGAAATTTAACTCATCATTCTTTCAATATTATGTATTATGATAATGACGCTATAGTTTATGTTATGAGTTAAATATTTAGATGGACCTATTACATTTTAAAATTATATTAGATAGCTTCGTACCACATTTTGACATATAATATGTATCATTTTAATGTTTTGGAGGACTTTTAGAATGAAAGGTTATTTAAAATATAGGAAAATATAAAAGAATAGATTTTATTTAAAAAAACCATGTAGTTTAACATAGCCAACTGACGTGATAGTCTATCTATCAATATTTGCTTAATTGTATATGAGCAAATTTTTAACAAAAGTATAGTTTAAGACATTTGCCTTTGCGGTAATGTAGTTTTTATGGGATTAATATTAATAAATGCTAAAAAAATCAATATATACACGTATGAGAAAGTGTTTGTATTTATTATTTTGAAAAAAACTTTTTTTCAACTGAGATATCACCTCGCTTGTGTTTTTATCATATGAATTCGACTTGTTATGTAAAAGCGACTTGGCAACGCCATATACTCACACAACATGCTAATACGTATAGGCAAGTTAATGATGCCATCTTCTAGTCCCAGCTTTGGTTGAATTGTCGCCAGTAAGCACGGCACTCGTGTGCAAATGAGGTTAACTTTCGTAAATTATGATTGGCATTAGCTTCTGGTCCCATTTCAAACAATTATTGTCTAAGTACACGCTTAGAAGTTGTCCACTAGAAATAATTTATACATATTATTGAATTCTTTTATTTATAATTTGTTTAGTTGAATATTTGGTAAAACTTGACCAAAAGATCAACGTTTATTACTGCTTGTTGCAGAAATTATTTAACAAATCCATATTTCGCATCTGATACTGCGAATTAATGAAATCGTTTTTTTCATCATTATATTGCAAAAATCCTATATCATGTTCGGTGACATAAACAATTTAATGAAAACACGCTAAATATTATTTGATAATAATAGTTTAACGAATAAAAAAATGTTATTTTTCATTAGTAGGCTGATTCCTTTTTATAAAATGTATCAGCATCCTTTTACACACATAGTTTTACATTTGGCGCTATTTTTGTTCAGAATCATTAATCAATCTACTTTCAGGTAGTCGATATCTGTTTGCTTATAAATTGTATACGACCTAACGTCTTTTCTTGGTCGAGACTTATTATCGAAAATCTTTCTGCGTTGTATTAATATAACTATGCAGCAATATTTGAAAATCATGTTTTAAAGGATTATAAACACCAAATAATCATAGTAGGGTTATATTTTGTACTGACACATATTTGACTAGAATTAATAGATTCCGAAAATGTCAATTGAGTCGTGCAGAAAATTTCCTGGTGAGTTTAAACCTTTTTGGAAAATAGCTTCTTATATAATGGGATCAAAGTAATCTTAAAACAGTTTAACAGAATAGATTATGTGAAAATGCAAGATTAGACAATCGGATTGTAAAGAAAAAGAAAAATACTTTAATAGAAAAGTATTTGATAAAAATGATAAAAAATAATGTGTCATTGAAATATGAATTTTGAAGAAACTATGGTAATATGGGAGGAATAAAGTCTTCTGTGGTTAGTCTAATAGGCTACGTAGCTAAGTGCTGGAATATAGAGCGCTGAAAGTGAGAGTGATTTCCGTTTGTGCATGTGTATAGTACTTGGAATGCCGTGCACTATAGTATAATGCAGTGTAAAGGCAAACAAGGCAGAAAAGAGTCGACTAGAACGGTAGATAGTGTTACTGAAAAATGGAGAATAGAACCATTACTAGAGTGGAACCTTGTTTTCACGTTAGCATTATATCAGAGAAATTTCGTGTTATTTGAAATAATTTAAAAACCACCTATTTTACATTGTATTGAATATCATTCTTTTCTATATTTTCTTGCCTCCACACAAAGATAATTCAATTAATCAAGATTTTATCTAAATGGTATGATAATTGCAGTATTGAGAATGGGAAACCTGATTCCCCATATCGAACATCCATAATTCGTGAATTAAAATACAAAACGATATAAATGCCTCTGCATTCAATAGTTTGTTATATATACTTAATATTTAACTGATATAACAGATATAAAGTTTAAATCAGTGAATGTTATGGCAATTTTGAAGACCAACATAAGGATTGGCTGCTACAAATTTATTTGAAGTTAATGATAATAATTGTTGTTTTGTGAGACATTCATCGGGTCACTTTATATTGTGAGTGATCGCGTGATTTTCATATAAAGTTGATTGTATTAATGTAGGTTTAACACTATATATAAATAAAGTTAATATAAAAATCTATTGAAATGAAATATGATGTGCTTTTGTAGCATAATAATAAAAAATATGTTGAAAGTGAGAGACTAGTCTATTTAAAATTTAATAAAATATCATATATAATAAACTATAATAAAAAGCAAAGGTATACAGTATGGCATACTAAACTGACGGGTTAGTGTTATTATCCATATTTCCTTAATTGTAAATAAGCATGTTCCTAATAAAGATGTCTATTAAAGTGCTTGCATTCGCGTTAATGTTTTTTTAGATTAATATTTGTACAAGCTAAAAAACGGATTCTGTGTATTATATATAAAACATCTTTTGCAAGTTTAAAGTCATATTACTCACTTTTGTCTTTATCACATAACATGGAATGTTTTGTTGAATTCCTATGATCACACGTTATTGGCCCTAACGAGACCAGATGTGCTTGTGTAGAGAATACGTGTGATATATACAATTTTTTATGCATACCACTTTTCGGAAGTCTATCTAATAGAATTTTTGGGTCTACTCAGTCGAATGAATCGTTCAAGTATATTGAAATGGGCATTGTGACGCGACAGTATCTGTCACAGTTAAAGTATTATTCTTAAAATGAAAACATCATTTCAGCTTTCTGTCTGAAATCTTGCTTGTTCTCAATTTACTGATATTTATGGATTTGAATTTTAAATATTCATATTTCCAAATCATGGTGGTTAGTTTTTTATTATCTATAATGTGTTAGCAAATTTATATTTTGTGATAATAAAGCAATAATTTATGATATGATGTAAATACTTATACGAATTTGTAATCATTGCTGTATTTTAAAATTATGTTTTATAGCTTGGTACGTAATTTTAATTATATAAAGTGTAACCTTTTGATGTTTTTCAGGTTTTAAAGAAGGAACGATTGTTTACAATATAGTAACATATAAAACAATGGAAAATATTTAAAAAAAGCATGTAGTATAATATAGCAAACTGACGGGATAGTATATTTATCTATATTTGCTTAATTTCGTATAAGCAAATTTCTAACAAAACTAAAGTTTATGACGTCTACCTTTGCGGTTATGTAGTTTTTTAAATCAATATTACAGCATGCCATAAAACCAATATTCACGTGTATGAGAAATAGTTTGTATTATATACAAAAACGTTTTGGCAACTGTAATATCACCTTTCTTGCTTGTATTCTTATCATATTACATTAATAAAAAATTATTTATAGTTGAGAATCTAAGTGTTATTATTTATATTCAAATTATAGTTAGGGTTATTATAAAATATGTTGCGTGGCTATCCTTGATAGAAACCAATACTTGAAGTAAATTCATGCGAAAATTCATTATGAGCCATAGCAGGACCAGATTATCTTTAGAGATCAGGTGAAATATTTACAAATTTGTTTTGCATGCCTATTTTTGACAGACTATCGATAAGCATCTTGCGATTTACTCAGTCAAATAAATCGTTGAGGTATTGTGAAATGGCCATTGTGGCGCGAAAAAAGGTGTCGCAGTTCGAATATTCGTCTTAATTGGAAAACATCTATTCTGCTTCCTGTGTGGAATCTTGCTTGCTCCTTGTTAAATGATATGGATTTGAAATTTAACTCATCATTCTTTCAATATTATGTATTATGATAATGACGCTATAGTTTATGTTATGAGTTAAATATTTAGATGGACCTATTACATTTTAAAATTATATTAGATAGCTTCGTACCACATTTTGACATATAATATGTATCATTTTAATGTTTTGGAGGACTTTTAGAATGAAAGGTTATTTAAAATATAGGAAAATATAAAAGAATAGATTTTATTTAAAAAAACCATGTAGTTTAACATAGCCAACTGACGTGATAGTCTATCTATCAATATTTGCTTAATTGTATATGAGCAAATTTCTAACAAAAGTATAGTTTAAGACGTTTGCCTTTGCGGTAATGTAGTTTTTATGGGATTAATATTAATAAATGCTAAAAAAATCAATATATACATGTATGAGAAAGTGTTTGTATTTATTATTTTGAAAAAAACTTTTTTTCAACTGAGATGTCACCTCGCTTGTGTTTTTATCATATGAATTCGACTTGTTATGTAAAAGCGACTTGGCAACGCCATATACTCACACAACATGCTAATACGTATAGGCAAGTTAATGATGCCATCTTCTAGTCCCAGCTTTGGTTGAATTGTCGCCAGTAAGCACGGCACTCGTGTGCAAATGAGGTTAACTTTCGTAAATTCTGATTGGCATTAGCTTCTGGTCCCATTTCAAACAATTATTGTCTAAGTACACGCTTAGAAGTTGTCCACTAGAAATAATTTATACATATTATTGAATTCTTTTATTTATAATTTGTTTAGTTGAATATTTGGTAAAACTTGACCAAAAGATCAACGTTTATTACTGCTTGTTGCAGAAATTATTTAACAAATCCATATTTCGCATCTGATACTGCGAATTAATGAAATCGTTTTTTTCATCATTATATTGCAAAAATCCTATATCATGTTCGGTGACATAAACAATTTAATGAAAACACGCTAAATATTATTTGATAATAATAGTTTAACGAATAAAAAAATGTTATTTTTCATTAGTAGGCTGATTCCTTTTTATAAAATGTATCAGCATCCTTTTACACACATAGTTTTACATTTGGCGCTATTTTTGTTCAGAATCATTAATCAATCTACTTTCAGGTAGTCGATATCTGTTTGCTTATAAATTGTATACGACCTAACGTCTTTTCTTGGTCGAGACTTATTATCGAAAATCTTTCTGCGTTGTATTAATATAACTATGCAGCAATATTTGAACATCATGTTTTAAAGGATTATAAACACCAAATAATCATAGTAGGGTTATATTTTGTACTGACACATATTTGACTAGAATTAATAGATTCCGAAAATGTCAATTGAGTCGTGCAGAAAATTTCCTGGTGAGTTTAAACCTTTTTGGAAAATAGCTTCTTATATAATGGGATCAAAGTAATCTTAAAACAGTTTAACAGAATAGATTATGTGAAAATGCAAGATTAGACAATCGGATTGTAAAGAAAAAGAAAAATACTTTAATAGAAAAGTATTTGATAAAAATGATAAAAAATAATGTGTCATTGAAATATGAATTTTGAAGAAACTATGGTAATATGGGAGGAATAAAGTCTTCTGTGGTTAGTCTAATAGGCTACGTAGCTAAGTGCTGGAATATAGAGCGCTGAAAGTGAGAGTGATTTCCGTTTGTGCATGTGTATAGTACTTGGAATGCCGTGCACTATAGTATAATGCAGTGTAAAGGCAAACAAGGCAGAAAAGAGTCGACTAGGACGGTAGATAGTGTTACTGAAAAATGGAGAATAGAAACATTACTAGATTGGAACCTTGTTTTCACGTTTGCATTATATGAGAGAAATTTCGTGTTATTTGAAATAATTTAAAAACCACCTATTTTACATTGTATTGAATATCATTCTTTTCTATATTTTCTTGCCTCCACACAAAGATAATTCAATTAATCAAGATTTTATCTAAATGGTATGATAATTGCAGTATTGAGAATGGGAAACCTGATTCCCCATATCGAACATCCATAATTCGTGAATTAAAATACAAAACGATATAAATGCCTCTGCATTCAATAGTTTGTTATATATACTTAATATTTAACTGATATAACAGATATAAAGTTTAAATCAGTGAATGTTATGGCAATTTTGAAGACCAACATAAGGATTGGCTGCTACAAATTTATTTGAAGTTAATGATAATAATTGTTGTTTTGTGAGACATTCATCGGGTCACTTTATATTGTGAGTGATCGCGTGATTTTCATATAAAGTTGATTGTATTAATGTAGGTTTAACACTATATATAAATAAAGTTAATATAAAAATCTATTGAAATGAAATATGATGTGCTTTTGTAGCATAATAACAAAAAATATGTTGAAAGTGAGAGACTAGTTTATTTAAAATTTAATAAAATATCATATATAATAAACTATAATAAAAAGCAAAGGTATACAGTATGGCATACTAAACTGACGGGTTAGTGTTATTATCCATATTTCCTTAATTGTAAATAAGCATGTTCCTAATAAAGATGTCTATTAAAGTGCTTGCATTCGCGTTAATGTTTTTTTAGATTAATATTTGTACAAGCTAAAAAACGGATTCTGTGTATTATATATAAAACATCTTTTGCAAGTTTAAAGTCATATTACTCACTTTTGTCTTTATCACATAACATGGAATGTTTTGTTGAATTCCTATGATCACACGTTATTGGCCCTAACGAGACCAGATGTGCTTGTGTAGAGAATACGTGTGATATATACAATTTTTTATGCATACCACTTTTCGGAAGTCTATCTAATAGAATTTTTGGGTCTACTCAGTCGAATGAATCGTTCAAGTATATTGAAATGGGCATTGTGACGCGACAGTATCTGTCACAGTTAAAGTATTATTCTTAAAATGAAAACATCATTTCAGCTTTCTGTCTGAAATCTTGCTTGTTCTCAATTTACTGATATTTATGGATTTGAATTTTAAATATTCATATTTCCAAATCATGGTGGTTAGTTTTTTATTATCTATAATGTGTTAGCAAATTTATATTTTGTGATAATAAAGCAATAATTTATGATATGATGTAAATACTTATACGAATTTGTAATCATTGCTGTATTTTAAAATTATGTTTTATAGCTTGGTACGTAATTTTAATTATATAAAGTGTAACCTTTTGATGTTTTTCAGGTTTTAAAGAAGGAACGATTGTTTACAATATAGTAACATATAAAACAATGGAAAATATTTAAAAAAAGCATGTAGTATAATATAGCAAACTGACGGGATAGTATATTTATCTATATTTGCTTAATTTCGTATAAGCAAATTTCTAACAAAACTAAAGTTTATGACGTCTACCTTTGCGGTTATGTAGTTTTTTAAATCAATATTACAGCATGCCATAAAACCAATATTCACGTGTATGAGAAATAGTTTGTATTATATACAAAAACGTTTTGGCAACTGTAATATCACCTTTCTTGCTTGTATTCTTATCATATTACATTAATAAAAAATTATTTATAGTTGAGAATCTAAGTGTTATTATTTATATTCAAATTATAGTTAGGGTTATTATAAAATATGTTGCGTGGCTATCCTTGATAGAAACCAATACTTGAAGTAAATTCATGCGAAAATTCATTATGAGCCATAGCAGGACCAGATTATCTTTAGAGATCAGGTGAAATATTTACAAATTTGTTTTGCATGCCTATTTTTGACAGACTATCGATAAGCATCTTGCGATTTACTCAGTCAAATAAATCGTTGAGGTATTGTGAAATGGCCATTGTGGCGCGAAAAAAGGTGTCGCAGTTCGAATATTCGTCTTAATTGGAAAACATCTATTCTGCTTCCTGTGTGGAATCTTGCTTGCTCCTTGTTAAATGATATGGATTTGAAATTTAACTCATCATTCTTTCAATATTATGTATTATGATAATGACGCTATAGTTTATGTTATGAGTTAAATATTTAGATGGACCTATTACATTTTAAAATTATATTAGATAGCTTCGTACCACATTTTGACATATAATATGTATCATTTTAATGTTTTGGAGGACTTTTAGAATGAAAGGTTATTTAAAATATAGGAAAATATAAAAGAATAGATTTTATTTAAAAAAACCATGTAGTTTAACATAGCCAACTGACGTGATAGTCTATCTATCAATATTTGCTTAATTGTATATGAGCAAATTTCTAACAAAAGTATAGTTTAAGACGTTTGCCTTTGCGGTAATGTAGTTTTTATGGGATTAATATTAATAAATGCTAAAAAAATCAATATATACATGTATGAGAAAGTGTTTGTATTTATTATTTTGAAAAAAACTTTTTTTCAACTGAGATGTCACCTCGCTTGTGTTTTTATCATATGAATTCGACTTGTTATGTAAAAGCGACTTGGCAACGCCATATACTCACACAACATGCTAATACGTATAGGCAAGTTAATGATGCCATCTTCTAGTCCCAGCTTTGGTTGAATTGTCGCCAGTAAGCACGGCACTCGTGTGCAAATGAGGTTAACTTTCATAAATTCTGATTTGCATTAGCTTCTGGTCCCATTTCAAACAATTATTGTCTAAGTACACGCTTAGAAGTTGTCCACTAGAAATAATTTATACATATTATTGAATTCTTTTATTTATAATTTGTTTAGTTGAATATTTGGTAAAACTTGACCAAAAGATCAACGTTTATTACTGCTTGTTGCAGAAATTATTTAACAAATCCATATTTCGCATCTGATACTGCGAATTAATGAAATCGTTTTTTTCATCATTATATTGCAAAAATCCTATATCATGTTCGGTGACATAAACAATTTAATGAAAACACGCTAAATATTATTTGATAATAATAGTTTAACGAATAAAAAAATGTTATTTTTCATTAGTAGGCTGATTCCTTTTTATAAAATGTATCAGCATCCTTTTACACACATAGTTTTACATTTGGCGCTATTTTTGTTCAGAATCATTAATCAATCTACTTTCAGGTAGTCGATATCTGTTTGCTTATAAATTGTATACGACCTAACGTCTTTTCTTGGTCGAGACTTATTATCGAAAATCTTTCTGCGTTGTATTAATATAACTATGCAGCAATATTTGAAAATCATGTTTTAAAGGATTATAAACACCAAATAATCATAGTAGGGTTATATTTTGTACTGACACATATTTGACTAGAATTAATAGATTCCGAAAATGTCAATTGAGTCGTGCAGAAAATTTCCTGGTGAGTTTAAACCTTTTTGGAAAATAGCTTCTTATATAATGGGATCAAAGTAATCTTAAAACAGTTTAACAGAATAGATTATGTGAAAATGCAAGATTAGACAATCGGATTGTAAAGAAAAAGAAAAATACTTTAATAGAAAAGTATTTGATAAAAATGATAAAAAATAATGTGTCATTGAAATATGAATTTTGAAGAAACTATGGTAATATGGGAGGAATAAAGTCTTCTGTGGTTAGTCTAATAGGCTACGTAGCTAAGTGCTGGAATATAGAGCGCTGAAAGTGAGAGTGATTTCCGTTTGTGCATGTGTATAGTACTTGGAATGCCGTGCACTATAGTATAATGCAGTGTAAAGGCAAACAAGGCAGAAAAGAGTCGACTAGGACGGTAGATAGTGTTACTGAAAAATGGAGAATAGAACCATTACTAGAGTGGAACCTTGTTTTCACGTTAGCATTATATGAGAGAAATTTCGTGTTATTTGAAATAATTTAAAAACCACCTATTTTACATTGTATTGAATATCATTCTTTTCTATATTTTCTTGCCTCCACACAAAGATAATTCAATTAATCAAGATTTTATCTAAATGGTATGATAATTGCAGTATTGAGAATGGGAAACCTGATTCCCCATATCGAACATCCATAATTCGTGAATTAAAATACAAAACGATATAAATGCCTCTGCATTCAATAGTTTGTTATATATACTTAATATTTAACTGATATAACAGATATAAAGTTTAAATCAGTGAATGTTATGGCAATTTTGAAGACCAACATAAGGATTGGCTGCTACAAATTTATTTGAAGTTAATGATAATAATTGTTGTTTTGTGAGACATTCATCGGGTCACTTTATATTGTGAGTGATCGCGTGATTTTCATATAAAGTTGATTGTATTAATGTAGGTTTAACACTATATATAAATAAAGTTAATATAAAAATCTATTGAAATGAAATATGATGTGCTTTTGTAGCATAATAATAAAAAATATGTTGAAAGTGAGAGACTAGTTTATTTAAAATTTAATAAAATATCATATATAATAAACTATAATAAAAAGCAAAGGTATACAGTATGGCATACTAAACTGACGGGTTAGTGTTATTATCCATATTTCCTTAATTGTAAATAAGCATGTTCCTAATAAAGATGTCTATTAAAGTGCTTGCATTCGCGTTAATGTTTTTTTAGATTAATATTTGTACAAGCTAAAAAACGGATTCTGTGTATTATATATAAAACATCTTTTGCAAGTTTAAAGTCATATTACTCACTTTTGTCTTTATCACATAACATGGAATGTTTTGTTGAATTCCTATGATCACACGTTATTGGCCCTAACGAGACCAGATGTGCTTGTGTAGAGAATACGTGTGATATATACAATTTTTTATGCATACCACTTTTCGGAAGTCTATCTAATAGAATTTTTGGGTCTACTCAGTCGAATGAATCGTTCAAGTATATTGAAATGGGCATTGTGACGCGACAGTATCTGTCACAGTTAAAGTATTATTCTTAAAATGAAAACATCATTTCAGCTTTCTGTCTGAAATCTTGCTTGTTCTCAATTTACTGATATTTATGGATTTGAATTTTAAATATTCATATTTCCAAATCATGGTGGTTAGTTTTTTATTATCTATAATGTGTTAGCAAATTTATATTTTGTGATAATAAAGCAATAATTTATGATATGATGTAAATACTTATACGAATTTGTAATCATTGCTGTATTTTAAAATTATGTTTTATAGCTTGGTACGTAATTTTAATTATATAAAGTGTAACCTTTTGATGTTTTTCAGGTTTTAAAGAAGGAACGATTGTTTACAATATAGTAACATATAAAACAATGGAAAATATTTAAAAAAAGCATGTAGTATAATATAGCAAACTGACGGGATAGTATATTTATCTATATTTGCTTAATTTCGTATAAGCAAATTTCTAACAAAACTAAAGTTTATGACGTCTACCTTTGCGGTTATGTAGTTTTTTAAATCAATATTACAGCATGCCATAAAACCAATATTCACGTGTATGAGAAATAGTTTGTATTA